>JAIVFH010000341.1:0-26356 GCA_025765595.1 Obelidium mucronatum
TTTTGACCTGAGTAATCATGTTTTACTAATTTAATTTTCCGGCTGCTGCCATGTCATGCTTGCCCACCTGAAAAATCAACTAACGCAAATAATGGAAGCTCTAAAATAAGGCAAAAAAAGAATTGACTCAAACCCTGATTAATGCCTAGTAAGCAGTACAGATTGCAGGCAGACTCATGATTGTTTGACATCTTCTGGGATTGCAACACTTGTAAGCAGAAAATCTCTTTTTAGGGGTGTTTGCGATAAGTCAGAAGTTCTATTTTAATTGCCCCAAAATTAAAAGAGGCTGTCTTCTTAAAATCTTGACTAAGTCCTAATTTCTCTGGAGTTGCAACCTGCACTGCGAAGAAGCAAAGCAACTGAGCGCATGTCTCTAGTCAAGTTGCTGATTGTGTCGTACATAAATAGGTCATTCCAGTCGATGAGGTTATATATCTGTGAGTGTTTCATTTGGGAGGTTGGCAGGCTGTTAGGTTGTTTTGCTTTCTGTTTGACTAGTCCTAAACAACTTTTCCACAACGGTTTGTACGCGTCAATGCAGCCCCATGACCATCAGGTAACATGACAGGTCAAACTGAACCCACTTACATATTAAGAGGAATAATAAAAAGAATTTAAGCTATGGGTGTGTTAGAAAATAAGTTGGATGCATTTCAGGGGGCACAACAAATTAAATACCAAGAGGAATTAGTTGTACATATTTTTATTATAAAAATTAATATGGAAAAATATAAGATTAGAGTTACATGGCAATGAAGCTTTAGAGAGCTAAGAAGAAGAAAAAGGAAGGGGAAATCTAAAAACTTTCTGTTGATAACATAAGCAATCAAGAGAGAATTTTTAGGCAGGGAGACTGTAGCTTTATTTATTTATTGTATTGTATTCTATTGTATTGTATTTGTATTGTATTCTCTTGTATTCTATTGTATTGTATGGTATTGTATGGTATTCGTATATCAGCTACGGTCTCCCAACCAACTATGGTATAGTATAGTATAGTATTGTATTGTATTGTATTGTATTGGATTGGAATTATTAGTATATAGCAGGTAGAAAGTGTGCACCCTTTCTGCAAGAATGTATGAGATGAGTTATTGCATGGTATTGTGGGTCAGGGGGGTGGGACTCAGACACTTGGCTTGTTTCTGAAAAAAAGCCCGTGAAAAATTTGTTAGTTGTAACGTTACAGTGAAGGCTTGTGGCTGCAGATGTGACGTTACATCAAGGCAGGTATTACGGAAACTTAACAAAATCAATAGTTATGTGTAGCCACAAGTCTTTTACCTTGATTCTGGAAGAATAAAGTGGAAAATAGAGTAGAAAATTTTTATAGTAGTCAATCTGTGATCAAAAGCGGGGTTTAAACCTGGGGTTCCTCTGTAGGCTATCCAGTTTAACACCACTCTACCATTCGCACATGCTGAATAAAATACAAGAATCACAAAATGGGCTTCAAAAGTTGTGAAACTGATGAGGGAATGGTGGGTGTTGGTTGGTTGGTGCAGCAAAAAAAAAAAAAAACCAAAAAAAAGTCGCAGCTAGAGGGGCTGGAGGGAATTGAAAGAATGTGAGGCATACCAAAAGTAGGTCTTACGGTTTGAAGATTGTTGGTTAATGGTGTGGTGTTGTGACTGGTGTTGTGACTGGGTTGGGCACCTGTTGCAATTTTTTTTAATGTTAGCAAAACAAAAAAAAGTCGGAGCATCAAATAAAATAGAGAAAAATCAGAGAAAAATCTGGGAGGGTTTTAAAAGTTGCGAAACTGATGGAAACGCACTCAGAAAAAAAATAGGTGCAGGTGGGTGTTGGTTGGTGCAACAAACAAAAAAAACAAAAAAAAAGTCGCAGCTAACCAAACAGAACATCCCTCAATGAGAGATAATAAAAATTATTTACCAGAAGTAAGGGATGAAACCAGAGACCTGGCAAAGGCAACAGCAGAAGGAGGATCATGTGGTCTGAGAAGTCCCAGCAGTAGCCTCATCAGCATAGAAGCCACATTTCCCACATTGGCACAGAGATCTTTTAATTGCATAATTGTTGCAATGTACTCCTTGGACTTGATCATTCCCTGCTTGATCCTTTCATATTCAGGGTCTCTGTTGATTGGTTTGATATTCAACAGCTTAACAAAGGTTGAGATTGAAACACCAATCTCATTGCTCTCTTTTATTCTAAATAGGAGGTATTTAGCAACTGATTAGAAGGCAGGTTGATGATTGGAGAGGCAGCATACAAATAAAGTTGGAAGACAGGCTGATCAGCATAAGCTAACACAGAACCCTGGACTTGGAGGTATTGCCCCTCCAATTTCGTCACTCTGGAGTCACTTGGTGGCATATGGGATGGTGTTGGTGTTGGCTGGTGGTTGGCTGGTGGTGGGCTGGTGGTTGCACAAATTTTGATCTCTTTGACTTTTGCAAATATGCAAAACTGGAAATGGCAGTCCCACCCCCCTGATTGTGGGTATTGTATGAAGCAATGCATAGCATGTAGAAAGTGTGCACCCTTTCCACCAGCCAGTGCACTGTCTTGTATTGTATACAGAATAGTAGGTGTGTTGTATTGTGTATAATGTGAAGTGTGTAGTGTATAGGAAATAGAGTATAATATATAGTGTATAATGTATAGTGATAATGCTTAGTGATAATGCAAGCAAAAAGTGTACACCCTTTTTACCAGCTAGTATTCAAGTAGATTCAACTGGAAGTATTTTGGTTTAGTAATAGATTTAATTTAATTAAAGTAAAACCTGGGTTTAGCATCTGAGCCAAAGAAGACATCAACCAGTAGAATGCTTTTTTTTGAAGGGCAAAGTTCCTTCTTTTATACTTTTTTGTTTGGAAGGGTGCATGCCTTTTTCATTTTCAAACAACTTTCATTACAAACAAGGTCATTACAAGACAAAATATTCATTACAAGTGCCTTCCTAAAACAAATAGTCATAACAAGAGAAAAGTCATTACAAGTTAATAACAAGAAAAATTTTCTTTTGTTTTAATTTTAATTTTAATTTTAATTTTAATTTTTTAAAATGTTTATTTTTATTTATTTATTTATTAACTGTTTTATTTGCTTTATTTAGTAACTTGTATTTTATTTCTTTGCTTTTTGATAATAAGTTTAGTTTTAATAGTTGCGGCTGGGCAGTAAGCTGGTTTCACTTGGTTTGGCTTAAACAAGGTTCCATTGGGCTGCAACCTGCACTGCGAAGAAGAAAAGTGACTGACCGTATGTCTCTAGTGTATTTTTCTTTGAATTCTTTGTCTGGTCTTCTGCGGAACCATTAGGGGGGTTCAAAGTTGGATTTTTTTGGTATTGTTTTGTCCATGATTTTTTCCAAAAGAAAAAAGCATCTTGGTCGACCCTTTTTTGGGCTCGTTTTTTTTTGCAACGCTTTTTTCCAAAAATAGAAATGCCTCCCAAAATGACACACAACCATTGAAGAGAAATTGGAGGCAATGTGTCCCAACTATAGCCAACTTGATCAGCTGTTTGGAGAGCGGCAAAACATTCAAGCTTCTGCAACAGAAGAAATAGACTGTCCTATCAATAACAATGCCAACTGTGGAAGCGAGTTGGAAGCTGCAGAGGAGGGTCTTGGAAGAGATGACACCGGTCAGTTTGAGGATGATGCCCTGTTTGAGAATGACCAATCAACCGAAGAGAAGTTATACTTCATTGGAAGATGCTGTGAATTGAGGAAACCGAACTCCTGTTGGAATGTCAAGGAAGTGAAAAACCACTAGAACCAGAAGTAGCAGCAGTACCAGTAGCCTTGTGGATGGTTCTACATTAGTTTTGAATTCTAAAGCCAAGTCAACGGATCAGTGAACAACAGCGTTTATGCGTGCTCAAGAAGAACGGGATGCTACAGACTTCAAACAAATGAAGCATGAAAACGAAATCCAAAGAGACGAATTAAAATTGAAGGAAAAAATGGATGGTGGGGCTTTGGAACTGAAACGAGAAGAGTTGGGACAACTTTTGGAAAGTCAAGCTTTGGAGAGGGATTTTAAGGAAAGGCAATTCCAAATAGAGGAAAAAAGGCTGGAAACTGCAAATGAGTTGGAGAAGCAGAAAATGAAGATGGGATTGATTCAGGCAGCCTCCTAATTTCTTTGATGCACATCTCTAATTCATTGTACAGGGCAATCCATGGGTTGTGTAATTGTGCTCTCTTAGTTTCCTTGCCACATATTCTGGTTGGGAGAGTTTCTAACGCAATCTTGTTCATTACTTCCATGTGAGGGTGTATTGGGAAACTCTTGGAAGAGGCAACCTGTTCAGAAGAAAACCAAGTGATATTTTGAGTTTTGTTTTTCTTTGATTTTTCTTAGTTTTTTGGATTCTTCTTTGATTTTTGGATAGTTGCATAAAAATATCTTGTAAAATTTTATTTACCCTTTTAAATGAATTTATTTTAGATTTCGCATGGTGTTTTATGTTTAATAGTGCTAATAGGGCCCCAATAGGAGTCCTACTAGGAGTTGTATTATTGCCATTTGGTTTCTCAGACAAATGCTACTAGGAGCGGTCCTATTTGCTCATTTGCAATTAGGAGCACTAGTAGGGCCCCTAATTGTGGCCGATTAGGCTCAGAATTGGACCAAAACCTAATCGACCCAATTCGGAGCCCAATCGGACCCCGAATTGCGCATGCCGCTCGGAACCCCGGCTGATTTCATCAACTAACACAAAAAATGGAAGCTCTAAATAAGAATGGACTCAAGGCCAGATTAATGCCTAGTAAGCAGTACAGATTGCAGGCAGACTCAGGATGAGAATCTGTCTGCTTTTGGCTTGTTTGACATCTCTTGGTCATTCCCCAAGATTTTTAATTTGGAAACAAAGAAGACAGCCTCTTTTAATTTTCTGGCAATCAAAATAGAAATTCTGACTTATCGCAAACATCCCTAAAAGAATTTTTCTGCTTTCGCATTGCAATCCCATAAAGTTCTAATTTATCTAGAGTAAATTGCACTGCAAAGAAGCAAAGTGACCTAGTGAATGTCTCTAGTATTGACTTCTCCTTGAATTCTTTATCTGGTCTTCTGTGGAACCACTCCCCTGCATTTGTTTTGTAACTTCTTTCTTGACTTCCATGCTATCAAATTTGATGTACTGTTGCCATCTTGGTTGGTGACTTTAATTCTATCATGTGAAATCTGTCAAGGACACTGTTGAGGAATTGCTTTGTGTTTTTGTTCATTCTATTGTTCCTTGCTGCCACATTTTCTGCAATCATTTGGCTTGTGCTGTCGCACTTTCCATTTTCTTCCTAACCTTGTTTTGCTGTTCAACTAACTAATATATTGTTTCTCTTCTTGTTGTTTCTAGGGGTATGTCTTTTTGGTTGTCAGGCTGTGGTCTGGCCCATTTATGTTCTGTTTTTCCTAGTGCCTTTTGCAGTCGTTTCTTGTTTTGTCTAGAAATTCCTTTGGTGCTGTCATTAGAGTTTTTGACCTCTCTGATGCAGATTTCAAGGTTGATGTAGAGTGCTATCCATTGGTTGTGTATTTGTTTCCTCTTTGGCTCCTGGCCACAACCCGTTGGTAGCATTTTAAGCGCAATATGTCAAGGGACTGTCGGAATTTTATCCATTGTCCCCCTTTTCTGATGTCCAGTCTTTTGTGGTTTCTGCATCATTAAGGTTTGCAGAACATAGTACCCATATTCCTTTGTCTTGGGTCTGCCATCTGCTGAGTCTATTATTGTGTCTTTTGTGTTCTCCGCGTTATTGTCAGACAGCCAGTATGTGTTGACAATTCTGATTGTGCCTTTCTTAAAGGAGAGTGTTATTGCCATCAGGCTTGAGCTGATTTTTTCACATTTTGTGTTGTGTCTATTCCATTTCTCTGTTATTTGAATCCCCACCCCTGCAGATTTACGTGTAGTTCCTACTGTGTTTGTCCAGTATGATAGTCCCTTGAGTTTGCTGTTGTATGCATTCATTAGTTGCAGGTTGCTTGTCAACCTGTCATCATGATGTGAACCTGTCAGCAGTGCTGTTGGTGAAGCTGTTTAGGTTGTTAAAAACAGCTCATCACAGTTTCTTTGGAATAACAAAGAAAAAAGAAAAAAAGCCACTTTCTCGCAATATCATAAATTTTTAAAATAAAACCTTTGAAATCCTAGTTCTGCTTCCAGGTGTTGAAATACCCTAATTTCTCTGGATTTGCAATCTGTGTTGAGTATTACGCATAAAAGATACAATATCACTTGAACTACTTAAAAGAGATTAGAAATAAAACTATAAGTTGTACGGATTGAATATTTCAACCCGAATCTATATTGTTAAAATAAAAGGAGTTTCTGTGATTCGAACCTGGGGCATAACGCTCTCAAAGCTTGACTGCTGCACCAAATACATCTTTCCTGCATGCTCTCCATTTCAAAACACCATAATACATTGGCCGTGCACTGCCGAGATTAAGGGACGCCTTAACCAGAGATGGGTTATGCTTTTGGACCTTGGAGGCATGTGGTTTAACAGCTGCTCACATGTAGAAAGATGAATACATTTTGTAAATCTAACCTTTATTATTGAGTATTATTGCCGTCAGACGGCGATAAATTTCCCCTTCACTAATTTCCCCCAATTGGAAATCGCCATGTCAAGTTGATGCACCGCCTCAATGGCCAAATGGGATACGAGGTTTTCAACCTCAACAGGTCTCAATGGGACCATGTAAATAAAAGCGGAGTCTGTGGCGGGGAAAAAGACATCAAGTTGTCTCCTGACAAACAATTAACCACATAAAGCTTACATCAACAACTTGCACTGCAAAGAAGCAAAGTGACTGAGCGTGTGTCTCTAATTTCAAAGAAAAAACCCCAACTGCAGTCAAATTGCTGCCCAAGAGCATTTAAGTGGTCAAAATCACACTAAAATGCCAGCTAACTTGGCGTTTTATAGATATTTTATCTTACCTGTGCATGGTTGCAGTGCAGGGTTCAAGTGGACCCCTACCCCGAACCCCGGAGCATTGGGGCAAGGGTGCCCCGCAGGGTGACCTCCGACCTTATCCAGAGGCGTAATAATACATTTTTAAAATAAATGGCGCAACACTTGGCTATTAACAACAATGGCAACCAAGCAAACCAACAGCAGCAACAACAACAGCTCTCTATGTAGGAATGCGAATCTGGATTATCTGGTTAAACATGGTCCCACCAGGATCAAACCTGGTTAAACCTGAAATGGTTAGTAATCACATCAAAAAATCAGCAATTGTATTCAAAACAACAATCAAAAGAGACTATGAAAAGTTGCGAGATATCAGTTTAGAGGTCCCTTATTTCTACTCCAGTTACTTTGTGCGTGTTCTATTTCTATTCCAGCTACTTCCAATTTACAACCTGGTTAAACCTGGCCAGTTAAACCTGAAGACAGCCAGGCCACCTTAGACACCTAAATCTGGTCAGGTAAACCTGGACCAGGTAAACCTTTTCCGCATTCCTACCTCCATGAAGCCAGACAAAAAAATCCTCTTGACAAACAACCTCAACTCCTGTTGACCACACCTGGGTTACATCACATCTGCAAAGGACCTCCTCAACACACAAAATCTGATTTGTCCCCACAATTGAAAAGGAGCCATACTTTATATATTTATCTGTTACTAACTATCTTAATGCATTTTGTCAAAAGTGCCACAAACAAAGTCAGGATGATGGGAAGTTTGATTGATTCTTGGAGACTCTGTGGCGGAGTTGTCGGTTCAGGCAATTCCCATTACTGAGCCGTCAATGAGATTTTACATTAGAGTCTTCTTGTGAACTGCGAAGCAGGAAAGTGAATTTATTACTCACCCAAAATCGGGGCTGGTGGATATGGCTGGCGACAGACTTCGACGGAACTCCGACACTGGTTCTCGAAGCTCCGCAGGGCCGGTCCACAGTCAACCTGCGCCATTTCCGTCCTCCTTCTCTCTCTTCTCTCTTCTCTCTCTCTCAGTCTCTCTTTCTCTCTCTCTCTTCTCTCTCTCTCTGTTCTCAAAATCGGCAGCTCCCGAAGCTCATTCGCGATCCATCCCACACCTCGACCACCACCCCTCCTGATCCCGCCATCACACTGGGGATTCCGGGAGTCTGCGTATATTAAGGCAAATCCACTCCACTGGGCATGGTCAAGAAAGGATTGCGAGGTGGAACCTTTGGACACTGGGATGCTCAGATGGGGGTGCAACCCCCTCCCGTTGTGATGGCGAACTCTGTTCCGCGGGAGGCTCCGCGGCCTCGCGTGGTTCGGGCGATTCCATTACTGAGTCGTCAATGAGATTTTACTTTAGAGTCTTTATTTAAAACAAACCGAAATCAACGTTGATCAGTCAATAAAAGTACATCAAAACAACAAGGCCACAGCAGCAGCGGCAGCAGCTGCCACTGGAGCCACTCCTTGGGCAGCGCTCTTTGCTCCAGCAGCTGCGCACTGGCTGGTGAAAGACTTGTACGCATCGGCCGAAGAAGGTGTGTTAGCAGAAGCTCCTGGAACAGCACAGTCAGTGGTCAGCTTGGCAAAGAGAGCTTTTGAAGATGAAGAGCAAATGCAATCGACTTGTGCTTGCGAAAGTTGCGGTGTTGTTGATCCACTGACAACAGTGATGTTGCATGTGGACAAGGCCTTGACAACGTCCTGAAGACCAGTCATGCAGGCAGCAGACAGTCCAGTAGCTGGCGAGTTCTGTGCAAGAGCAACAGCCGAGAAGAGAGTGGCAGCAACAGCGAAGAAATGCATTGTTGGTGAAATTGTTTTTAGATTAAATTGGATCCGTTTCGTGCACCCCTTCGAGAAAGTACCACCGTGACAACTGCTGGTAACATAATTTTTCGATATCTTTCGTTTATGATGACGTAATATAAACATTCAATTGTCAAGATGTCTCTGAGGTTTCCTTCTTTTTCCAGATAGATCTGGCAAACCATCCCTTTCGGGGTCCGGAATTCCCTCGCCTCATTCGGTTGTCGATAATAAAAACTCGCTTTGGGCTCCGCATTCCATGCCGTTGAACATCCGCACTCAAGACGTTATATTCATATTCACCTTCGTTGTTCTGTGGGTGACGATAGCAATTCAATATCATATCTCGCGAAATGCTTGCAACGAACAAGCTGCCTCGATGCAAAAAAAGATCAACGGGAACCGCACCTTGATCTGATTCACATAGACAGTACCCTTCCCGTTTGGTCCTTCCAACACAAAGTACATGATGACTTGTTTGTCCCCACCTTGATCGTCTTTGTAAATAGTTCGCTTGGCATTCGTTGGTGCACCACGAGGACCCAAACCACCATGTCCCTTCATCGGAGTACCAACCATGTCAATAACCTGTTTGTATGGAGTCGGTCGGTGCCATGATTGTAGTCCATTTAGCTCACGTTGTTGTTTTGGTGATTGTAGACTTTGGAGTTACCTTTGCATGGTGAGAAACCTTATCGAATGCATCGTCAAAAAGTTTCTGTGATTGATAGTCTTCGATAAAGTCAAAAACGACGTAGGAGAGTGACAGGCCACCCAGCCCAACTCCGGCCAGAATGACGCCAAGGTATCCCGTGTTCTTGCCAGATTGCACAACTATTTCCGGGAACTTTCAGCTCAAGTTCTCTTAGATTTGTACAATTTGAATACCCTTCTGGCCCAGTGACATGCGAGACCACGCAGACTCCTTCGGTGCTTGGTTGTTTGACGATCCCCCGCCTGAGCCCATGTCCATTCTTCCTAAGCGTGTGGTTGCATATGATCTCTGAGACAGCAGTAGTTTGGTGGTTCGTTGAATGCAGTTCATATTATTTTTTTATTTTTTTATTTTTTTTATTTTTCATGAATAAAAAAGAAAGAATACCAATAGTTTATTTATGACGTCTGAAACTGTTCAAAACAATTATTTCGCTGACTCCTTCTCGCCATTCACGATTCTTTCATAGTACGGGTCAATCGTTTCTTCCGGTTTGTTACCCACAGCCGCCGCGCCAATCAGCACAATTCCAGCAACAGCTCCAAACTGGCCCACCAATCTGGCATTAATGAACTTTTGACTGAGGAAAATGTCTGTTCGTGCAAAGTTGTACGCCAAAGTGCTTCCAACCACACCCGCATATGTGTACGCCAGGAGAGTGAATCGGTTCTTGTATGCAACTTGCTTCATTCGCTCAAAGTCCCAGTCTGAGTTTGACCCGAAAAGAGTGGGTCTTGCAGACACAAGTTGAAGTTCATCTTCGCGCGAAAGAGAGAACTTTTTGGCAAACTCGCGATCGGCTCTCATGGCAGCTCGATCGGTTTCAGTAAAAAAACCAGCTGTTGTGGCAGCAAGGACCAGGGAGATCTAGGGAATGGGAAGTGTGATATTAGAAATCAATTCTCGATTCTGATTTCCTTGACACAAACTCACTCTAAAGGGAAGAGTCAAGCGTCTGTACGCTGGAATAAATCGGTAAGCAGCCAAAGATGTAACCACGGCTCCGGCACTGGTCAGGATGCCCATCTTAGCTCCCTCGAGCAAGACCTTGTTGTGGATCTTGTCCTTCTCTTCCCTTCTCAATCGATGGGCTTCCATCTTGTCGGGCATTTCGACATGGTCGGATACGTGAGACATTGACACAGACATGTTTGCGGTTTTTGTGCTTTTTTCAGAACTTTATTCCGTTTTCCTGTTTTAGCTCTATTTATAGATATTCAGTAATGTGAGTCACCCATTTCACCAACTAACTTTTTTGCTTATTCAACGCCAACCCGCGCTTTTATTTATAAACAAAGTCTCCACTAACGATTCGTTCATAATATGCGTCAACTTTCACTTCCGGTTTGTTCCCCACAGCTGCCGCACCAATCAACGCAATCCCAGCAACAGCCCCAAATTGTCCCACCAGTCTAGCATTAATAAACTTTTGGCTGAGGAAAATGTCTGTCCGTGAAAAATTGTACGCCAACGTAGTTCCGACAATTCCTGCATAGGTGTATGCCAAAAGCGTGAACCTATTTTTGTAGGCAACCTGCCGAACAGTATCCAGATTCCACGACTTTCCTACAGATTCAAACTCTGCGTTGACTTCATTGAAGCGAGAGATGCTGAACTTTTGCGCAAACTCTCGGTCAGCGCGCATAGCAGCGCGGTCAGTTTCAGTGAAGAAACCAGCTGTCGAAGCGGCAAGGACAAGGGAAATCTAGCAAATTAACCAAATTAAGTAAAGACCGCGTCTAACAGTAGCTGAGTAATTAAATAAAAAAGCAAAACCATACTCTAAACGGCAGCGTCAGCCGTCTGTAAACAGGGCTGTATCTCTGGGCCGCTAAACTTGCCGCAATAGCACCAGCTGTTGTGACCATTCCCATCTTGGCACCTTCCACTAGAACTTTGCTGTGAATCTCATCCTTTTCTTGTCTTCTCAGACGATGCGCTTCCATTTTGTCAGGAATCTCGGCATGCTGCGAAACGTGGGACATTGACACCGACATTTTCAAGCGCGGAAGTGAAGCAATATGTCTTTTTGGAAACTTTTTCGTTGGCTTCTTTCCTTTTTTTTATCTCTTTTTGTAGACCGGAATGACGTCATTGTGTCTTGCCGTAAGTATCCGATTACTGAATTTCCAAATCACGTGAATATGGATGACAAATATATTTCTTTCACTGCCAAATAATAACAACCACTAAATAAAAGCAACAACCCTCTAAAAAAACAGGTTCCAGGACCTTTTAAGACCCTTCCTAACTTACGTTATCTTCTCTCTGCTGCTTGAATCAATAATCTGATCGGGTCCATTTCCCCCACTGCTATAAGATTACTCTCATCACCCAGCCCGGTAAATCCGTGCACTATACCCTCAGTATCAGCGCCAGCAGCCGCGCTGGTATTGGCCATTTTCTTTTGCATCCATGGACTTATTGGCGGGCTCTGAAATTCTACTTGATTACTCCTGTTAGCATCAAACCACTGATATCCTTGGTGATTTGGATATCCGATTTGTGGATGATAGTTTACAAATGGAGCATGGAAACCATGTGGAGCTGTCATAAAATACATGGGATGTTGCTGTTGTCGATTTTGCAGATGATGTTGATGTTGAACATGTTGGTGATAATGATGACGCCGCTGCTGCTCCTGAAAATGATGATACTGCTGAAGATGATGAAGATGATGATGGTCCACTGGATAACCCTTGCTTTCGTTTCCATAGGCTGGATAGATGTAGACAAATCCTGGTGGGCCATGTTGAGCAGCGTCACGTCTATCCCCCGTCATTACACGAGACTGCTTTTTGGGTGACGAAGATGCACTCGGTTGTGGGGTCCAGGTGTTAGAGATCGGAAATGCCGGAGGTGGGGGCCCCTTTTGTGCAGGCTGTGTGGGCATTTGGGCAGCTGCTCTGTCTGGTTCCAGTCTTTTAATGGGTGGATGGTTACCAGACGCAATTTCAGATTCAGAATCTGTGGATTCTTCTGGTTTTGCGATTACGGTGGATATTGGTGCCGAAGGAGGATGTTGATATTGAAACGGCGCAGACGAAGGATTCAAATAGAAATGCGGCTGAGGTCGAAATACGAGGGTAGAAGAGCCATTAGGGTGCCAGTTTCCTTGTGCAGGCATTGAAAACGCGTGATGTGGGTGCGATGACAAAGTGGAGGGTTTGTGATGTACTCTCGCATCTGTGGAGGGTCTCGGCGTTTGATCATCCGTGTCTGTTGCATCTGGATCTACTGAAGTATTGATTCTCTGTTTTTTCGGCTGTCGTTTGTTGATATGGCTTTGAACGAGTTTCGGGCCATTGTCCGGAAGAACGGCACACAGTTTACATTTCTTACGAATGTGGCGGTGTACGCTGCATTTTATTTTTCAATATTAGGTTAAATGAAATTATGCAGATGAAATTCGGCGAGCATAACTTACCATAAGCTGTTTGTTGGAATGCCCTCATCAAAGCACGCCCGACACGAATATCTCTGCCGTCGATGTTTGCAAATTGTTGATCCGCCTGTTCCTTCATCATAACAGTCAATGCACTGCACAAAGTTTGAAATCAGATATGTGTTGTGTAATAAAAATAACAAAAAAGAATAAGGCAATCGAAACCATCAAATCAAGAATGTACCTGACTTCTTCTCTTTCCATGATGACATATAGCTGGGAGCATGACTCCATCTGCAGGTTTCCGAAGATGCAGTGGCGGTGGGATATTGCGAAGTTGACGAGACCTTTTCTTGGGACTTGTCAGTGGTGAATCCAATGATTCTGTTGGTGCTGTTTTTCCAACAGACGACGGTTTAGCAGCTGGTGGTGACTTGGTTGAAGAAATGACGGTAGGTGGAATCGCTTCCACCGCCAAGGTTTCTGGGGATGTGTCTTTGTCAGCCATGGAGGTCTCTGTGACGCGTTTTTCTGTATCCTCCAAAGCTTGCTGAAGTAATTTATGGAAGCGGGAGTTCAGTGGATGCAGCGATGTGCTACAGTGCTTTTTCTGTTTTCCTGTCAAACAAAGTTTGTTTTGACAATTTTTTGTTCAAAGGTGAACATTGGTGGGCGGGATTTGAAAAATGCCTGAAAATAGAAGGACAGAGAAGAACAGTCAAATGCAGATAAATTGTTGTAAAAGTATGCAAAAAAATAAATGATATGCAAATGCAAAAATAGGAAAAGGATTATTGCTTAAAGGCACAGAGCGGATGCAGGGTTATGCCAGCACAACAGCTGCATCCTTTGAACTCTTTCGTGCAGGAAATGCGTCGTAAGCATCCCTATCTTCTTGAGAGATGGGCTCCATTACTTTATCAGGAACAGGTGGAAGACTGTTGCTCGCACCGGGGGCAAATGACACGCTTGGTTTGTTTCTCCCAGTACTAATCTCCGGATTTGGAATGAGTCCTTCCTGAGATGCAGAATATCGCCGTGAACGAAAGAAGCGACGGTTGAATCCCCATTTACCAGAAACGATTCTCTTGGCTTGATT
Source organism: Obelidium mucronatum (assembly GCA_025765595.1). Classification (NCBI taxonomy): domain Eukaryota; kingdom Fungi; phylum Chytridiomycota; class Chytridiomycetes; order Chytridiales; family Chytriomycetaceae; genus Obelidium; species Obelidium mucronatum. Next base: position 13,946 of record JAIVFH010000341.1, read on the forward strand.
ATCAGATTCTGACCGTTTTCTCCTGGCAAACAGTCCACCAAAACTTTTCTCAGGAACATCCAGTTTCTCAGGATCAGATGAATTGAAATTTTCTTTCGGACCAAGAACAGGATTGACAAGTACCAATCCTTCCCTTGTCAAGACTTGACGTCGTCTGTAACAACAAATCCCCGTAATAATCAGCATGAGAAGAACAGCACCCCCGGAAGCACTTGCAGCTATGGCAAAAATCGGAAATCGTTGCTGCGTGGGTGCCATTTCTTGATTGGCAGACAGAGTACCATTCCCACCGTCCATCGTATCGGGAACAGCACCGCCGTGCTGACTGTCGACGCCATGTCGATTTGTGCCTGTCATTTCTCCCGAGATTCGCCCGTTACGTTCGCCCCCTTTTTTCGGTGATCCGTTCGTGGAGTCTTCAGGGACAGGTACCTCTGTGCCCCCTTCAGTAGTTCCTTTGGATCCACCTTCTTCTCTCTGATTACCACCAGACGGCTCTTTCTTTCCTTCCCCCTTTCTTTCTTTTTCGTTTCCTTCCTGAGCAGTAGTACTAGTCCCGGCTTGAATAGGCCGCACGCCACCAGACCCACCGACCGGGTTGAGTGGAATCACGCCGCCTGCGGTGGGCCCGCCAATCGGCACAACGCCGCATGTGTCGCCAGTAAAGAAGCCCACGCTGATGGCGGCGCCCGCCCGCTTCAGCGCGCTCAGCACGCAGCGGCGGCCCTCGACAACAGCGGCGACGACGCACTCGGGGCTGCGGCTGCACGCCTGCATGCACACCGCCGGGCCCCACGCCGCGCCAGTGTCGAGCACGTCCAGCCGCACGCCGGCGTCGCCGCCCGCAAAGCCGCCGAGACGCGTCATGCCGCCGGCAGAGTGCAGCGCGAGCGCGGCGGCGGCGTCGCGCGGAAACAGCTTCGCCTGGCAGCCGCCCTGCGCCGCATCGAACACGAACGCGTGCGCCCGCGGGCTGCGCTGCGCCGCGAGGACCGCGCACTGCGTGAAGCTGGCGGCGGCCGCCACGGGTCCGGCGTTGAACTGCTCGGGGAAGCTGTACCCAGAATACCGCGTGACTTCCAGTTGCTGGATTCCCCGGATATTATTGTTTATTATTTCAATGTAGTTCAATACACTTACGCAGTTTCCAACTGGTCCGGGGATGATGCTTGTGCTTATCGATGTCTGTGCACTCATGTTTCGTGATGCCACCGAACGGCAGCTTGTTTTCTTACAAGAAAGTCGAAGAGATTGTCATTATTATTATTAATGAAAGTGGGTTTTAGAAAATTGAAATGGGGAAAACCAATCACAACAATTTCATTCGTGAGTCATTTCTGCTTTAATGAATAATACTTAATATGCGATTTATTGTCAAGAAGCTTAAGTACGCGTTTTTGATGAAGCTTCTTTAAACACGTTGCCTTCACTGTCTTCCGCGTCCTTGTTATTTGTCGGTAAACTCGCAGACCGCTTAAAAAGCCACTGCATCATTCTTTGCTCATATGTCAATTCGCTGTTTGATGCCGTTTTGGAGGATTTGTTTACATTTGGTTTCCCCAGCACTGGATTCACCACGTCCTGCTTCCGCGACCTTCTCCATCGAACAATAGCCAATGCCACACCCAAGAATACTACCACGCCCACAGATGCACCTCCTGCGATCAATGCCGTTTTTGGAAGTTCAATCATTTTCCCTCCTATCGTCAAATTCACGGCCGAGCTTGATTCCTGGTTTGCAACGGGAGAAGGAGTGAATGTAATTAAACTCGCCGTGGTCTCAACAATCGGCGTTGTACTTGTTGCCAAAAGCCCAGTTTCTTTCCTTGTTGTATTTGCAGCTTCATTTACCGTGTTGTTCAACTGAATCCCAAACGGTTTCACTGATCCAATAGTACTACTACATCGCTTTTCGGTAATGATATGTATCGCCATTCCATCTTTGGTTGCTCCCAATGTTGCCAAGTTGCATTCCAGTGCCTTTGAATTATACACAGCAAGGACACAGCCCGACGCATCAGGACACAAGTCAGAACATTGCTGGCCGTTCTTGACGTTATTCACAGTCCTGATTGCCAAGCCAGGTTTGGTGAATGCGTCTCCCCCAAAAGCACCCAATAGAACCATTCCACGCTCAGCTTGCAGATACATTAAATTCCCTTCGACGATTTGAAATGCTTTTCCTTTGCACGTTGGTGGCGTTATTGTTGAATCAAAGACGAATCCGTTCATGGCGATGGTTTGGTTGGCTACAAAACTCTGACATTCTTGGAAACTAGATACGGGCGTAAGAGGAGTGGCGTCAAAGTGGCCTGGGAATCCGAATCCATTGTATTTTGTGAACTGGAAGAGCTGTTGTTTTTTTGTGTGAATCGGTTTTGTTTTCACATCACGTTCAAACAGATATATTTGCTTACACATGAGTTTGTCGTCATGTTCCATGATGCTACCGAAGCTGAAGTCATTTGCTTGAAGAAGCGGTGAAGAATCCCCAAGAACTATTGAAACTAAAACTAACGGGGGACAATGAATTCATTACAGTGGTCATTGCAAATGAGCATTAAATGACATTTTTTGGACCATACATCTTTTCAATCAGGAGAGAGTCGTAAAACATGATTTCATGGTCACTTATTCTGTTGTGTGGTTAAGATAACTGTGGTTCCAACCGCGTAAGTGTAAGGTGGACAAATCAAACAAAACACTGTACAAAATTATTTATTATACTCATCTTGATACAAACTTGAACAAATTCACATTCCGCCCAATCGTAGACTTTCTCGCAAGTCCTTGATTGTCTATTCTTCCCGTCGGATCCTGGTCTTCTGCCTTTTCTATATCAAAGTCGTCGCCGTTATCATTCTCATCCCCATCCACTCGAACAGTTGGTGTCGACACAGCACGAAACAGATTCACATTTCCTTTCACGGTATCATTTCTACGTACTCCAGCTCTGTAGTTGATTCGAAACGAATCATGTACAGTCCCATCATTTTCGAAATTCCTGGCATTTGTCCTTCTTCTTCGCTGGCGATACCCAACAAACACCAATGCTGCTCCAACAACTACAATAAACGCCGCGACAGATACACTTGCTATCAAAGGCGTTGATAAAACTGGTTTCGGGGGCTCATTATTTAGTCCAACAACAGCTTCTTGTTTCGCACTCGGATTTATTCTAGCTTGACTTGCGCCGTTCGTACTAGTACTGCTGCTGCTGCTGGCCGTTCCAACATTATTTGATTTCAGCTGGCCACTACTCGTCTTGCCGGTGATTCCGACTATATCGACTCCAGAAGGAATACTAGATCCAGAATTCAATGACGCCGACAAACACGTCCTGTTTGTAACCACGCTAAAGTACCCGCCGCTCAATGCCAAAGAACCCCCCGGGGCTCCCGTTTGCTTCATTGTAAACAACTGACAAGAGGTTCCCTTTGTTTGGTACATTGCAAATACACATGAAGGCTTTGATTCACAAAGTTTGATGCACTCTTTGAGCGTCTGTATTTGCGGGCTTGTTTTTCCTTGCGGGATGGTTAGATTCGCTTTAATATACGTGTCTGCGCTAAAGTGACCGAGTTCAACCATTCCCTTTGTTGGTGTATATACAAGCAGAGTTTGAGTGGTTGGATTTGAGCTTGGTTGAAATGAATTCGAGAGGCAGCTTGCAGAACTGTTGGAACTGTCGCTAAAGTTGAAGTTGAATGCCGACGCGCCCAGTTGCGTTGCCATTTGAAGCTGACACTCTTTGAGCGATTTGGCGGATGTATTCGAGGTTGTGGTTGTAGAAGCCGTGGCAACGGGTAATGAATATCCTTGAAAGGTTGCTGTTTCTATCGTCTTAATAAAAAAAAGCCCTGTGAGTTCAGATGATGCGTTCTGGATCAATTGAGAAAACTTACACAAGAGCCAGCTTGAAAACTGTTCATTGTTATGGAGCCACGTACTGCACTGGTTGTCATTTTTTTGGGCAAGTTTTCGTCGCCTCGTCCAGATTATGTTGTAATAGTATTAAGTTACTGGAATGAAACCATTAATGACTATGGTAACTGCTGCACAAGCTCTTGATTATCGATGCGATAATGATTTCTGTTATGAAATTTTTAGGTTTTATCAGAAAAATAAAGATGTATGCACGACGATTTTATTTTTAAAAAATACCCAAGTCGGAATACTCGCAAAAAGGAGATATTCCAAATTGTCTCGATCCATTTTCCCCGCCTATGCCAAAGAAGCAAGGGGCTATGACAGGAAACTTTAAGACCGAAGGTGTAAGATGGTTGTTTTCCTCTGCCTCAACGCCATTTCTCAATTTTCCACGGGGTCTGGAAGTCGATGGTATAGTTGAGGGTTTGACGATGTGTTTGGTGTATTCAAGTTGGACATGTCGCCAATGTGGTGGTGGGATGTGAAGGGAGATCGGAAGGGGTTTAGTTCTTAGGACAATAGGAGACGGTAGAGGAGACAATGTCTTCAGCAAACCACCCAGCAAGAGTCATAAGCCTGTTGTTGGAGAGAAGCTGCTGAAAGGTCAAAGAGTTTTGTGGGAGAAAAAATGAGGGAAGAGAAAAAAAGAAAACTCGTTTTTTAAGTTTACAGCAAAAACACCCGAAGAGTCAAATGCGGTCAGAACTTGACGCTGAGCGTTGTAGTGGCTTGATCGCACGTGTTAATACTTTATTGATGCAACTCACTTCGTCAAAAAAAGACCAAGAGTCGTGAAGCAGCCTGATTCATTTGCAATCGTTGCTGCGCTGTAGATTCTCTCTGAATCTGCGAGTCCGTCTTCGGTAATGAAGAAAGCCGCGGCAGTTTTTCCATAAATAACCATAAAGAAAGAAAATAAAAAAAAGTCGAGAAAATGAAGAACCTCCTCACCGCCCTTGCCCTTGTTGCTGCAACCGTTGTGCGCGCCGGTGATGCACCAGCTGTTGATCTCTGCAAAAAAGATTCCTACCCGAAGGACTGGATCCCCGGCAAGACCTCTGCTCCCCTGGTGCAGGTCTCACAACAGCAAGTTCTCAACAGCGCCAACCCGCTCTACTGCTCCGGTACCTGGGTGTTTGTCGATGGCTGCACTGTAAGTAGCTGCGTGGAATGGCTTGGGTCGTGTCATTGAAGGACTTGTAAATTGCACATGCGTGTGTGCTTGTTTATGATCTTGTCATATCAGAATTACTCATGTATGCCTCCAAAAATTAGTTCACGATCAAGAACTTCACGTTTTTGAATGCTTACCAGTCCCAGTGGTACGGAGGTGTCGTTGGTCTTGTTAATGGTGTTCCCCAAGAAAACAAGAATGCTGTCAACATGGTCAAGAACGTTGTTCCCGCATCTAACCTTCAAGACGCTACTTTCAACTTGATTACTACTGCTGGAGCTTCATACTCGTGAGTTTTTTTTCTTTGGTTTCTTTGCAAGTCAGACACTTGTTCCAACATTTGGGTTCTTAGATTCTTCAGTGTGAACCAACTTCGATTGTTCGACACACTTCAGAACCAAGTCATTTGCACCGTTGACTTGCCATGTGAGAGTTTCTTGTATTTGGAGCTTGCGATTCGTAACTCTGACATAAATTCTGTCCTGGTTCTAGACAACAACCCCAACGTTCCAGGTTCCAGCACTGGATCAACCACGGGATCAACTGCTGGAACGGGAGCGACAACAACCAAGGCTGGTAGCGATGCTTCCTCTAGCGTTGTGGGACTGTTGGGATTGGCTGTTGCGGCCTTGTTTGTCTGAGAGAACTTTGAGGAATAGAATCTTTGCATGTGCCCCGAACTACCTCCCGCTTCATACACGCTTTCATTTCGTTTCTACTCGTCTCCTCGTAAACTCACAAACAGATAAAAGCAAAATAAAAACGAATAATTCTGTGAGACTGATTGAGGCGTCAAGGGGAAAGACACAACATATTTTTACCTTTAATCCAAAAAAAAGGAAAGGCAAAAACGATGGCCACCTCATTCTCAGGGGATACCATTGTGTACTTTGGAACTGGAGGTCCAGGAGATCCGTCGCCACTTGGGGGCAAAGGCTCGTGTGGAAGGGATCCCGCCAATCCGTACGTTTGGCCATGTGGTCTACAGTTACGGGAGACACTCTTAACCCTCTCTCTCCCTCAGAAACTACTTTGCGGCTGTTACTCCAGAGCTGTACAACTCCAGAGATGTGTGTGGTCTCTGTGCCCAAATTACTTGTCCTGCCGTAAGCTTAGATCTCTAGAAATAAGGTTCTACCTTGAAGCACACTGATAAACGCAACACCCCTACAAACAAACCCAACAGTGTTCTGGACGGACCGTTACCGTGGAGATTATCGATACCTGTCCCAGCTGCGTCAAAAGTGCGGATGCAGGGTCTCTGTCAATTAGTCTGCAGGCAATGGGGGACTTGCTAGGCGGCCAATCGAAAGCCGTCAATGCTGGAGTTATCAGGAATGCGTCTTGGCAGCTTATTGCATGTCCTGCATCGCTCGGTCCCAATCAGTCCCCAGTTTCTGGTGGTGGTGTATCAACAACATCAAGTCCAAACAATACGTCAAACTCAGGTAAATTCCTCTAGTTTATGCGCGTCCTTCTGTTTTGTGGCTCTCTTTGTAATCCCTTGCACGATTCTCCCTTTTCCTTTGAACACGATGTGTGTCAGGCTCGATTTCAACTACTGCACCTGCATCCCCTGGGTCCTCAACGGGTAATACTGTTCCTTCGATTGCGGTTTCGATTGTTACGATTCGAGAACCTAATGGATTGGGCAATAGCGGTGCGGATCAAGCTGAAAACCCTTTTTTCGCAGTGCCAAATTCCTTTTTTTTAATTTGTCAGCACTCTTTCTATGATTTTTAACTCCTCTTTCTCCCTTTTTCAGGAACCTCATCGGAAAATAATCTTGGTCCTATTCTTGGAGGCTCCACTGCGGCAGTATTCCTGCTCCTTGTAGTTGGCTTCGTTCTATGGTTGAAACACCGCACTGCAAAACAAGAACGTGAACATGCTCAAACTCAAATCATCAATCGATACGGCGCCGGAAGTGTAGGTGGATCGAGCGGCCATCCAACTCTCCGTAGGAATACTTCGGTCCCTGATATGTCTGCCGTCCGTCCGGCTAGTGGTGCTGCGTCCGAACAAGCCTTGGTTGTACCTGCTGCAGAACACCACTTCTTACCCGCAATTCCTATTTCAGCCTCCCTTTCAATGGACAGACCTCCCCAGCATTATTACCCTTCTTCTACACCTTCTCCAACACGAACTCCTCCTATTCAGCAACAGTTTGGTGCTGCTCCTTTGTCTCCTGGTCAGCCACTTTATGGACAACCACAATCCCAACCCCCTGCAGATTACTCCAAGGAATGGGCTGAGTACTTCAAACAACACCCCGAAGAGTATGAAAGATACTATGGAACTCCAATGCCTCGTTGATCGAATTTAATATGACTTGAAGTGCAATAGTTTTTCTTTTTATATAAACTTTTCTTTGAAGGATGAAAGTAGGAAAAGAAACAATGGGGTTAGTATGGTTGGGTAGATTCAGTTAGTTAATGGGGGGTGTTGAGAGCTGGTTTGCATTTGGGTTTATTCATTTTTTTTTATTTCCCTCTCTTGGTTTCTTGAGTGAAACAAAAAAAAGTAAAACCTCTTTTTCTTTCTAGTTTGGAGTCTTTAAATTACTTTTTATCAGTATATCCAAGCATTCTGGCATTTTCTCTGCAAGTATTGAGCACCTGGCCATATTCGAGCAGATTGTTGAGTTGGAAAAATTATTTTTGACAAACGGAAAAATGAAAAAATTCCATGTCAAGGCTGAGGTACAACCTGAAGCACCACTTAAAGCACGGTTGATTTGGGGCGAGCTAATGTAAGCTTTATGTGGTTAATTCTTTGTCAGGAGACAACTTGTTGTCTTTTTCCCTGCCACAGACTCCGCTTTTATAGCGTTTTACTGTTGCTTCAGTGTTTTACATGGTCCCTGTTGAGGTTGAGAACCTGGTGGCCCATTCGCCTATTGATGCAGTGCATCAACTTGACATGGCAATTTTCGATTGGGGAAAATTAATGAATGGGAAATTTATCCCCACCTGATGGCAATAATACTCAATAATAAAGGTTACATTTGCAAAATGCATTTATCTTTCTCTATGTGAGCAGCTGTTGACCACATGCCGCCAAGGTCCAAAAGCATAACCCATCTCTGGTAAAGGGGTCCCTTAATCTCAGCAGCCCACAGCCAGCAGGATGTGGCCAATCAAAAGGCTGCTGTTGGAAAACCCCTACTGAAATTCCAACAGCAGCCTTGCAGGGACCAAACAGACACCAGTAGCAAATCTGGGATTGCCAAAGTGATTTAAATGGCTGGTTCTATGTCTGCTGTGATTTGCAAGGATGGCCGAGGTTCAGCCATAGCTGCAGGTGCTTTGTTGGTGTTGCAAACTGCAACTTTGGGGGTTTGTGATGGCCCTAGTGACCCGAATGGGACCTCCTTACTTGCAGGCCAGCTTTCAATGTGGAAAGACTGGTTCCTCAACCCAGAAGCAGGATGTGGCCAATCAATTTAGCAGCAAGGCTGCTGTTGGAAAACCCCTACTGAAATTCCAACAGCAGCCTTGCAGGGACCAAACAGACACCAGTAGCAAATCTGGGATTGCCAAAGTGATTTAAATGGCTGGTTCTATGTCTGCTGTGATTTGCAAGGATGGCCGAGGTTCAGCCATAGCTGCAGGTGCTTTGTTGGTGTTGCAAACTGCAACTTTGGGGGTTTGTGATGGCCCTAGTGACCCGAATGGGACCTCCTTACTTGCAGGCCAGCTTTCAATGTGGAAAGACTGGTTCCTCAACCCAGAAGCAGGATGTGGCCAATCAATTTAGCAGCAAGGCTGCTGTTGGAAAACCCCTACTGAAATTCCAACAGCAGCCTTGCAGGGACCAAACAGACACCAGTAGCAAATCTGGGATTGCCAAAGTGATTTAAATGGCTGGTTCTATGTCTGCTGTGATTTGCAAGGATGGCCGAGGTTCAGCCATAGCTGCAGGTGCTTTGTTGGTGTTGCAAACTGCAACTTTGGGGGTTTGTGATGGCCCTAGTGACCCGAATGGGACCTCCTTACTTGCAGGCCAGCTTTCAATGTGGAAAGACTGGTTCCTCAACCCAGAAGCAGGATGTGGCCAATCAATTTAGCAGCAAGGCTGCTGTTGGAAAACCCCTACTGAAATTCCAACAGCAGCCTTGCAGGGACCAAACAGACACCAGTAGCAAATCTGGGATTGCCAAAGTGATTTAAATGGCTGGTTCTATGTCTGCTGTGATTTGCAAGGATGGCCGAGGTTCAGCCATAGCTGCAGGTGCTTTGTTGGTGTTGCAAACTGCAACTTTGGGGGTTTGTGATGGCCCTAGTGACCCGAATGGGACCTCCTTACTTGCAGGCCAGCTTTCAATGTGGAAAGACTGGTTCCTCAACCCAGAAGCAGGATGTGGCCAATCAATTTAGCAGCAAGGCTGCTGTTGGAAAACCCCTACTGAAATTCCAACAGCAGCCTTGCAGGGACCAAACAGACACCAGTAGCAAATCTGGGATTGCCAAAGTGATTTAAATGGCTGGTTCTATGTCTGCTGTGATTTGCAAGGATGGCCGAGGTTCAGCCATAGCTGCAGGTGCTTTGTTGGTGTTGCAAACTGCAACTTTGGGGGTTTGTGATGGCCCTAGTGACCCGAATGGGACCTCCTTACTTGCAGGCCAGCTTTCAATGTGGAAAGACTGGTTCCTCAACCCAGAAGCAGGATGTGGCCAATCAATTTAGCAGCAAGGCTGCTGTTGGAAAACCCCTACTGAAATTCCAACAGCAGCCTTGCAGGGGACCAAACAGACACCAGTAGCAAATCTGGGATTGCCAAAGTGATTTAAATGGCTGGTTCTATGTCTGCTGTGATTTGCAAGGATGGCCGAGGTTCAGCCATAGCTGCAGGTGCTTTGTTGGTGTTGCAAACTGCAACTTTGGGGGTTTGTGATGGCCCTAGTGACCCGAATGGGACCTCCTTACTTGCAGGCCAGCTTTCAATGTGGAAAGACTGGTTCCTCAACCCAGAAGCAGGATGTGGCCAATCAATTTAGCAGCAAGGCTGCTGTTGGAAAACCCCTACTGAAATTCCAACAGCAGCCTTGCAGGGGACCAAACAGACACCAGTAGCAAATCTGGGATTGCCAAAGTGATTTAAATGGCTGGTTCTATGTCTGCTGTGATTTGCAAGGATGGCCGAGGTTCAGCCATAGCTGCAGGTGCTTTGTTGGTGTTGCAAACTGCAACTTTGGGGGTTTGTGATGGCCCTAGTGACCCGAATGGGACCTCCTTACTTGCAGGCCAGCTTTCAATGTGGAAAGACTGGTTCCTCAACCCAGAAGCAGGATGTGGCCAATCAATTTAGCAGCAAGGCTGCTGTTGGAAAACCCCTACTGAAATTCCAACAGCAGCCTTGCAGGGGACCAAACAGACACCAGTAGCAAATCTGGGATTGCCAAAGTGATTTAAATGGCTGGTTCTATGTCTGCTGTGATTTGCAAGGATGGCCGAGGTTCAGCCATAGCTGCAGGTGCTTTGTTGGTGTTGCAAACTGCAACTTTGGGGGTTTGTGATGGCCCTAGTGACCCGAATGGGACCTCCTTACTTGCAGGCCAGCTTTCAATGTGGAAAGACTGGTTCCTCAACCCAGAAGCAGGATGTGGCCAATCAATTTAGCAGCAAGGCTGCTGTTGGAAAACCCCTACTGAAATTCCAACAGCAGCCTTGCAGGGGACCAAACAGACACCAGTAGCAAATCTGGGATTGCCAAAGTGATTTAAATGGCTGGTTCTATGTCTGCTGTGATTTGCAAGGATGGCCGAGGTTCAGCCATAGCTGCAGGTGCTTTGTTGGTGTTGCAAACTGCAACTTTGGGGGTTTGTGATGGCCCTAGTGACCCGAATGGGACCTCCTTACTTGCAGGCCAGCTTTCAATGTGGAAAGACTGGTTCCTCAACCCAGAAGCAGGATGTGGCCAATCAATTTAGCAGCAAGGCTGCTGTTGGAAAACCCCTACTGAAATTCCAACAGCAGCCTTGCAGGGGACCAAACAGACACCAGTAGCAAATCTGGGATTGCCAAAGTGATTTAAATGGCTGGTTCTATGTCTGCTGTGATTTGCAAGGATGGCCGAGGTTCAGCCATAGCTGCAGGTGCTTTGTTGGTGTTGCAAACTGCAACTTTGGGGGTTTGTGATGGCCCTAGTGACCCGAATGGGACCTCCTTACTTGCAGGCCAGCTTTCAATGTGGAAAGACTGGTTCCTCAACCCAGAAGCAGGATGTGGCCAATCAATTTAGCAGCAAGGCTGCTGTTGGAAAACCCCTACTGAAATTCCAACAGCAGCCTTGCAGGGGCCAAACAGACACCAGTAGCAAATCTGGGATTGCCAAAGTGATTTAAATGGCTGGTTCTATGTCTGCTGTGATTTGCAAGGATGGCCGAGGTTCAGCCATAGCTGCAGGTGCTTTGTTGGTGTTGCAAACTGCAACTTTGGGGGTTTGTGATGGCCCTAGTGACCCGAATGGGACCTCCTTACTTGCAGGCCAGCTTTCAATGTGGAAAGACTGGTTCCTCAACCCAGAAGCAGGATGTGGCCAATCAATTTAGCAGCAAGGCTGCTGTTGGAAAACCCCTACTGAAATTCCAACAGCAGCCTTGCAGGGGCCAAACAGACACCAGTAGCAAATCTGGGATTGCCAAAGTGATTTAAATGGCTGGTTCTATGTCTGCTGTGATTTGCAAGGATGGCCGAGGTTCAGCCATAGCTGCAGGTGCTTTGTTGGTGTTGCAAACTGCAACTTTGGGGGTTTGTGATGGCCCTAGTGACCCGAATGGGACCTCCTTACTTGCAGGCCAGCTTTCAATGTGGAAAGACTGGTTCCTCAACCCAGAAGCAGGATGTGGCCAATCAATTTAGCAGCAAGGCTGCTGTTGGAAAACCCCTACTGAAATTCCAACAGCAGCCTTGCAGGGGCCAAACAGACACCAGTAGCAAATCTGGGATTGCCAAAGTGATTTAAATGGCTGGTTCTATGTCTGCTGTGATTTGCAAGGATGGCCGAGGTTCAGCCATAGCTGCAGGTGCTTTGTTGGTGTTGCAAACTGCAACTTTGGGGGTTTGTGATGGCCCTAGTGACCCGAATGGGACCTCCTTACTTGCAGGCCAGCTTTCAATGTGGAAAGACTGGTTCCTCAACCCAGAAGCAGGATGTGGCCAATCAATTTAGCAGCAAGGCTGCTGTTGGAAAACCCCTACTGAAATTCCAACAGCAGCCTTGCAGGGACCAAACAGACACCAGTAGCAAATCTGGGATTGCCAAAGTGATTTAAATGGCTGGTTCTATGTCTGCTGTGATTTGC
>JAIVFH010000342.1:0-25875 GCA_025765595.1 Obelidium mucronatum
CGGTTGGGATCTCCTTTAAAATGACCTTTGGCTGCTTCAGCTTTTCAGATATGGACACTGTTGGTTCAATGTGTTTGCGCCCCATGTCTATTGCAAAGAGTTGCAGATTTGCCGAAGCATCGATGGGGGAATATTCGGTGGTTTCATCAATCACCACAAGGTTCATAACTGTTGGAAAACAAGATGCCAGTAATATATTGAAATGGTTAATAATATACACGGAGGTCCAAAAATACATCTTGTACATACTTGAGTTTGGAAACTCTGAGCACATCATCTGCGATTGCCTGAAAATTATCAATCTCAACAACTCCCGAGAAAAAAAACGGAGGAAGAAGGGATTCTTTTAAATACCTTTTGATGACGAGCGCAAAAAGAAATCGTTTCCGCATGCTCCAAACAGGCATCAACCAATTTAGACAATGATGCGTTTTCTTTGGATCCACACACATGATGCCGTATCTCTTGCAAAGTCTCATTCATAAATTCAATTGTGTTTGAGATTCCAGAAAGCGGGTTACGAATTTCATGGCAGATCTAAATATGAGAATTCTTCAACATACACCAACAGTATAATGGGTTTGTTCAATGCAAAGGGCAAAAGTGATTATTTCGTAGGATACCATATCTATAAAGTCTTCTTGCTGTTTTCTCGAAAGCTCGGCTTCATCCGCGCGAATTCTTTCTGCTTCTTGGGTCTGCTTGAGACGTGCAATCTTTTCTTCCTCAAAATCGACGCGGGGTGTAACATCCGTGAATGCCGCAATAACTCCAATAAAAGTTCCATCGCTGTCGTATTGCATAATACCTAGCGTTGAAATAGGTGTAAATAGCCTGGCAAACAGAAAAATGCAAAAAGCAAAGGCGTTTACAAGAACTTTCCAGCCAAAGTAAACCGGAAGGAGTTTCAAATCTAAACACTATCGGCGCGGAAAATTTCAGCTTTTCGGAAATAGCCTTGGCAAATCGGTCCCTCAATTCTGAACGATATTCCGGAAGAATTCGATCATACAAACTCAACACCTTGTTTCGGTGGTCTTGGATCAAGGTTTCTCGCTCATCGTAGCCATACCAGCCCGCCAGTTTTTGGTTACAAAATTTGACTTCCTGGTTTTTTTTTTTGAAAGATAATGTAAAATATAAAAAACAGTACCGGAAAGAAGGTGGAAAATACCGTTATAGTCGCGTAATAAATCCCAGATTCACTCTGTTCCACAATATCATTCAACAAATTCATTTGCAGTTCAGTCAGCGATGTCTTCTCCTTGATTTGGCGAAGAAGCTTTCGGCGTAAATCAAACATATCGATTTGAGTCTGAACTCGAGCCATGAGTTCCTTGTTACTGAATGGTCTGACCTGCATCCCAGAAAAATTCGTTCGGTGATGAAAAAAAAAAAAAAAAAAAAAAAAAAAGAAAACGCCCTTACCATAAAGTCATCAGCACCAGTTTGAGCAGCTGAGATACGAAATTCCGAGTTATCGCTCATTAGGATGACAGGAATATCTTTTGTTCCGGAACCCTCTTGCTTCAAGGCTTGAAGCAGCCGCAACCCATTCATTCCTGGTAGCCTAAACACGTGAAAAAAAAGCATCGTGTTCAGATTCTGAGGTCCCACGCCACATTACCCAATTTACATGATGTTGGCTAATATCACGCTTGGGAAAACAGAGGCCTCTATAGCATCAAGAACTTGCTGCCCGTCCGAAAAAGCCCGAGTTTTCCATTTTCGACTCAAAACTTGTGTGAAATGGCTCAATGAATCCGCATTTGGATCTACAAGAAACACAATCGCATTCTCTCGTGGATTCCCATCATCTTCAAGGACCTGACGTTCTGCTCTTTTTATTCTTGTCGTACCTTCCAAAAGAGGTGCAGCTGTAGCACTGGACTCAAGATCAAATCCATGGCTTGATCTTCCTGTCAACAAAGAAGGAGACCGAGAACAGGATTCCATTGTTGAAGACGTAGAATTCGATCTCGTTCCACTGTTACTTTGCGAAGCCGCGCTCGTCGTCGTAGTTGTCCACATGAAATTCTCTGGTTCTGAGTCATGACGGATATCCAGAACCCGATCTGCCGGAATATGGGCAACACCCAATGGCACAGTCACAGTCACTTTCATCCCGCCTTCATTCAAAACTTGGATATTCATGGATCCCAAATGAATCTTGACCAGTTCTTGAATATGTCGCAGTTCAGGTGGTGCATCATTATTATCAGCAACGACCAAATGTGTTCCTGAATCCACAATCACAAGTTCCAAGGCATCGACGGTCTCATTTCTAACCAGCTCGCATGATATAAACCCTTTCAACGTATGCTTCACAGCATGTCCAAGGAGCCCCAAAACAATGTTCTCCCAAACAGCGATATCCACATAACACTTGTCTGCTCCTAAAAGACACGGATCTATAGAAATTCTGTATTCCAAGTTGGCTCCGTCAACGATATTCGCGAACGCTGTGGCAAGGTGCAGGGTTCTTCCAGGTAGGTTTGTAGGTCGAAAGATTGGTTCGATTTCAAGAATGTCAGCGGTATCCTTTTGCCGGGTTCCTTGATTGAGTAACGTGTCCACTATTTTCAACACGTCAACTGCGTTACGGAATGCAATCTCGAGACCAGGTCGCATTGAAGCAGGGAGGTGGGGTTCGGAAAGCGCTGTTTCAAGGGGTCCCAATATCAGAGATAAAGGTGTTTTGAGTTGTTGCCTGTCAAAACAAAGAGTATCGTATTGTTGTCAATTGGCCAGAAAAAAAAACAGAGCCCCCAAGCAACTCACCCTACAAGTGCAAAAAATGCAGACTTGGCTTGATCCAGCTCTGTCAGTGCAACTCGATGCTTCCGCTCGTTTTCAAATAAACTCACGATTTTGAATTCTCGACTGATTTCACGTTGCACAATCCCAAAGAAATCGCGGTACGCCTCGTCAAAGGGAAGTAGAGCGTTCGTGAAGACGGCAATCAGGCCAACGACTGTTCCCATTCCGTTTTGTATGGGCAGGATATTTATGCATCCATTTTTTTCCTTTTGGTTGTGTATGGAAGGAGCGGTCTGTGCGGGCTGGATAATTTGAATGACTCGATTCGTGTGATGGCATTCTCGGATTTGCGCGGAATAGTATTCTTCAATGTCGCCAGTGATGGGGGGTTGTGGCAACTGAAGTGGGATCAGAATGGTGTTTCAGCCATACTTTTGAAGGCATCGTGGAATGAGTCCTCCCGCCAGTAATGGCCATTGCAGACGTAGAATCGCATTCATATCTTGATGTAAAAGAGTAAAGTTTGTGAGTGAATCAAGAACTCGAATACAATACAATACAACATAGAACTTACATGATAAAATCAGGAATATCATCTCGAGCTCTTGGTAGCAAATCACTCAAACGCGTCCAAAACTCGGAAACCGAATTACAATCCGCCAATTCAGAGCCAAGATCACGAACAAATTCAAATCTGCGGGTTTGCAAAATAAACCCCGACCGATCTTCGAGTTCTGCAATAATGCCACCAGAGTTTCCATCGTTCAATATGATTGGAGTAGTAACCACCTTGATTTTTTTCTTTCGGTTAGATTAATGGTACCTATGTACACGCTTTGCAAGCAAACAAATCAAAAGCAAATTAAAAAAGAAAAAATCCAACCGAAAGATACAACTCCTGATCAAATTCATGCACATTGACCACATGCGGTCTATTCACATTCACATGCGGAACTTGCGTATCAAACACACCGTGATTCTTATCCCTCACAGTCTCCCACGCTTCCGGATAGACATCCTGCAACCTTTCGCCAATTCCATTTTTCAATTTCGATCCCGCTATAGCCACAGCAGAGTCATTCGCTGCGACAACCACAAAATCGCGACCCATGTATGTGATTGTTGGGGTTGGGGAAGTCAAGGTTCTCGAAATGCTTGTCAGGATTGCGGGATCCCATAAGAGTGGTGACGGGACCATGACCCCGTGTCGTGATTTGTTTGACCAATCTACAGCACATATCCGATCCGCTATTTCTTGTGATTGGAGCTTTGAAAGAAAAAACAAATTATGAGAAAGCCCCCTTTTTTTTAGGTAGAAACATCCCGCACCTGAAAGGGTGTGATTTTGCCGACAAGAGCCCAATTAAATACTATCGTGTGGTCTGTTGCCGATGCGGAATGCATGATGAAGGGAATCAAGTTCCACGTAATTGAAAAGAAATGGTAGCCACTGCAAAGGGTAATGCGTTGGCTGCTCTGAATCGTCTTGAAGCGGTGGTTGATTCTCAAGTTTGGTGGTAGCTTGAATCCAATCAGCCAACTCATGCATCCCAACTCGCTTGAGCGATGACAATAAATTCGAATCAGTTGATTGCTGGATATGAATGTTCGACATCAGTCCCTGCTGTTGTAGCCGTCAAGTAAATGAGCGAAGCTGTTGTTTGCCCACTGTATCATCAAGAACTGCTTTGTATTGGATTGGTTGAGCTTTGAAAGGACTGCTCCGTATATTCTTGGGTCGTTTGTTGGATCAAGGAACGCATCATCATCTACGGTGCTGGCCCAAGCATTTTTCCAGTCTTTGGTGCTATTCATTTCATTACCATTCAGGTAGACTCCAAAAAAGAACAGTCAATGCTCTTTCTTTGTTATTTTTTCAATCAAATCAAATAATAATAGATAGATATAAACAAGGAAAAAGGGATAAAAAAAAAGAAGAAGAAAAAAACGAAGGAAAGTCTACAACAACCATGAAGAAAAAAAAGAAAGAGTAGAGATACAACCCACAAAACCAAATAAACAAAGATACAATATCCCTTAAAGGTCGTCTTCTGCAGTAACTACCAAAGGTGTTGCCATATCCACAATCAATTTTTTAATCCGAGCCATCCATTCCATCATTGAATCCGGGTTGTCAAATTGTAGCAACCAAGTCTTGTCAGCAAGAATTCCCAAGTCCGTAACACTGGGGGTATCTATTGCTGCTGTTGCTGAAGACATTGCAGTAACGTCTGCA
Source organism: Obelidium mucronatum (assembly GCA_025765595.1). Taxonomy (NCBI): domain Eukaryota; kingdom Fungi; phylum Chytridiomycota; class Chytridiomycetes; order Chytridiales; family Chytriomycetaceae; genus Obelidium; species Obelidium mucronatum. The sequence goes on from JAIVFH010000342.1 coordinate 4,997, forward strand.
GGGTTATCAATCTTCTTTCCGGTAACTTTGAGGACGTATACACCCAATTCGCTCACATGTATTTCGCTTTCTACTGTTAAACGAAGGACATAGCTCGGTGGTTGATACAGGGAACTTGATGAAAATTGAGGGGGGGTGGCAGGGTTGGAGGTGGTTTGCGACGGCCGTGGGCCAAAATCCCCACCAAGATCCACATTCTTGAACTGAATTGTGCTTCCTGCACTATAAAAGGGCCCGTTTATTGACTCCTGTCGTGAAGCCATCTTGTATCGAGACAGGAAACTCCGACTAGCATGGTACATGATCAACTTGTCTCCATACAAGGCAGTGATATAGGGTGTATAAGTGTTTTTTGGCCCGAACCATGTCTTTGTCGGCCGTTCTCGTTTCACGACGCCGTACATTGTGTTTGGCTGGTTGAGCAGAAAGCGGAGGGATAATTGGGGGTCGTTCGCCTCCATGAAACCGGCAGTTGAGATTGAGGCCATCGAGGGCCGTGGCACCGGCATGTCCATCCCCGAGTCGTGCGAAGTTGCTCTGTATCTAGCGCTCTGCGCCTGTCTGAAGGTAGAGCCGGTGGAGTGCATCGACGGCATCGACTCGAGCGACAGACTGCTCGTCGAAGTCGCAATGGTCATCGTTGTGATGTCGGAGCCGATCGACAGCCGCGTGTTTGAGCGGGCGAGCGAGATGGGCACGGACTGGTTGCGCGCCATCGTTGGCGGCGCCGCGTCTTTCGGCGGCTTGGCGCGCGGGATCGCCCGCAGCGCGGCGGCCGACGGCGGCGGCGGCGCATCGATCACAAGCCGCTGGTCGCTGGCGCCGCCGCGCGCAACAAACGGCGAGTGCGGCGCCGCTCGCTCCGCCGCCGCGGGCGCCGGCGCCGCGCCGCCCCGCCCCGCGTGCGTGTGGGATGCGCCGGCTTGTGCGCCCGCCGCCGCCACGCCGCCGATCGACGCCACGTACGCCAGGTACGAGTCGGCGCCGGCGCCGGCGTCGGCGTCGCCGTCCCGCAGTGAGTTCTTGCGGCTGCGGCTCCTGGTGCTGGTTGGCGTCAGCGATCGAAGGCTCTGCATGTTGGCGGCTGATGTTGATGCTGGTATCGAATTGGTGCCCAAAAAATTGCTTTTTTGGTTTGATGCCCTGATGGGGAAATTTTCAATCTCCTTGAGATACCTCCCTCTTCACAAGCTGTTTGTCATTGGTGGAAATGAAAAACAATAAAGAGACTAAATCAGTCATCCTATCGACTTTCTTTCTGTGTACATTAATTGTATCCAGTACTCACTTTTCCACTTTTTTTTTTGTTATCGCTGTCGCTTCGCTTCCATCTCCATCTTTCCATTTAGGGTTCGAGGAACAGCAATTTGGAGATCGGACCTTTTTTCAACCGAATGTGATGAATCATCACTATAAATCAAGATGGTGTCTTCTTAAATATATGTTTACGCCAAAAGTAAGAGATTTATCACCAAAGGCGGTATTCTCTTGGTTTATCTCTAACATAGTTTTCATGTGCAACGGCATTGCTGTCTGAAAATTCACTTTAAAATAGGTTTCTAATTATCCGAATCTTGGTTTATTTCGCCAAATATTTTACTTGACGAATGCAAAAGCGCAGCGAATTTTCGGGAACATAAACTTCATAATAGTCACCCACCTTTCCAGATTTACCCCAGTCTGTTTCGCAAGCGCAACGAACGCAGAATATTTCACCAAAGTACCAGTGTGCGTCAATAAAAAATGATTCCTTTTTGTTGCACACGAATCCACACTTCCAACAGTGCAACAGTGGCTGCCGCTTTTCATGGAGAACTCTGCAATCACGGCAGAATTTGGACGTGAAGAGTTTGCTGATTTCGTAGATGACGTCGTAAGGGAGTGATTTGGGAAGCAGTTCTATCAACACTGGAAGCACTTCAAGATCAGGTTACACCAGCCCAGTTTGTTCCAGCTGGCCCATAGTTCTGGATCAGCATACTTGCCCATCCAGACCTCATGTAACGGTCTATTCACTGTTTTCTTTGCGACAGTAGACTGTACTGCTTTCTGCCTCATACTGTTCACTCCGCGCACTCTTTTACGGCGTTCTACGAGTGTCCAGCCTTGAGATTCATTCATGATAACGGTAGTTTCTGAAAGTAGTTAAAACTGACACACTTGACCACAAGTTTTTATCCACCAAAAATGGAATGTGGGAAAATGTGGAAATCTTAGATTCTTTCAGCAAATAAATAGCCATTCTCGCAGCGTTCTAATAATTCAGGTTCTGAATTTCCGAGTCGAGAAGCTTCCACCGTCTTCTGTATGGCAGCTTCCAATCAGTGTCTCTACGGTATATGTCTTAGTACGTAGTTTGTACCGCTTTTTGTGCCGCCATTCCAATATCTAAGCCGTTTATTAAATAATCTGCCTCACATTGATATTGATTCGAGTTGTCGACAAGAATGAAGCAAAGGCTGGCCAATCTTTATCGCCATCATCCTGATTTCGTGAAAGATGTGCCGGTAAAGAATTGGATATGATTCTTGGAACTCCAGTGAAACACTTTCCGAGATGGTCCAGACATTACAATATGTCACCACTTCGCAAGACCAATGAGATGGGGAGCGGATCTCGATCTTCACGCGATTCTGTTCCAATTACAATGATGCAAGAGTGCCCGAGGCTGCGAAAAAAAATTGTTCTTGGTTAGAGTTTTTTTTTCTTTCGATGAATACCACAACACACCTAAAACTAACAAGTGGCGCATCCATATTCACTTCGCTTCGATCTTGATGTCCCATCAATGCATCAGACATTTGATAAAAGTTAATAATGCCAGCTTCAGATTTGTATTCCTTCTTCGAATATCCCGTCAGCTCCTCCACACTTCCGATAACTGCTCGAGTCATTTCATCCAGCTCAGGAGGAAATTGTACAGGTCTATCCATATGATACTTTTTCTTTGTCCAATTGTACTGCCTGATTTCAGATTTAGTTTTCTACAACTTTAATAACAAATAAAAAACTAGCTTACCATCCAAGAGAAGACCATCTCCATTTCTTAATAAGTGCAGATACTGGAAGCGGTTGCAATAATGGTGTGACTGTCGTCGGCGGGTCAATCTTTTCAGGTACAATTGGAATCGAATCTCCAACAACAGGGGCGGCGTTAGCTGCTGCGGATTTAAAAGCATCTACATCCACAACAACTTCTTCTTCATCTTTCGCGTTCCCGCATCCTGATTTCATGAGCGTTTTCAAGTTGCTTCCCACCGTTGTTTTCGATGTCACACAAGAACCACATGATGCAACAGTAGGACCCGTTTTGGCTTTTTTTGCGGTACCTTCCTTTTCACCCTTTACGTCAACTTGACCCAAATCCTCTTCTTCATCATCGGTATATGCTTCCATCCCACCCAACCCAACCCTCCTTTCAGCCACAGTATCCATCAAACTACCGCCTTGTTGCCGCATCTTCCATTCCCGTTCATATACACTCCATAAACCTTTTGCTTCTTCAATCACGTAATGCGTGTCCAGGTTTGTCACATTGGGTCGACACGTCCATTCCCGTAAACACTTTTTGACCATTGTTTTTTGCGTTTCGGGGCTGATTGCGTTGGGAATGTAGATGAGGCCTGGGTGCGTCGGAAAGAGAAGAGCCGGAATCGTAGGAGATCCTTCGTCCCCAGCACCACCACCGTTGCTGCCCTCTTCAGCGCGGGGAAACAGCCGCGGATCCAATTGCGGAATGTGAATCAGTTTTGGCCGCTGCAGACGGCGGCAGCGGTGGATCGGATTCAACCGGGTCCTTGGATAAGTAGTTTAGCGGGTCAATAAACCGGGATAGGATCGAATCAGGCAGGTCCGGCAGGTTTGAGGATTCGGGTTCGAGGATATGTGTGTATGCTTCTTTGGTGTTTTGTTTTCGTTTGAAGGCTCGTTCAAAGACTCGGAAGGGTGTTGTGTTTGGATGCGTTGGGTCATCGACTTTTTTTTTTTGTGGATTTGGAGATTTTTGAGCTTTTCGTTGAGTTGCTTTGGTATGTGTTTTTTTTACCTGGTAGAGGGATGAACTTGTTCTTGCGGCCCATTTTATACTTTTTTTAAAAAAAAAAAAATAAATGACAAGGAGAATAAGAATTAGAAAAGATATCTTCCTGTATGTTCTCATATTCGAATTTTAAACTTAGTTTCTGTTTAACGTTCTTTTACGAGATGATTAAAGGACAAGGTTCGATTGACATGGTCAAAAAGAAAAACAAAAGTAAAAATAATTAGACGAATCTTTAATAGAAATGAACCCCGATTGCCAAAGTCTCAGCACCTCATTCCCGAGCATTTTCAACGCCTCTCTTACCTTACCTGGAGGACTCAACGTTGCCACCAGTTGCTGCTCGATCCCATTCCAGCAAGATCTGCGCTTTATCACATGCACTGGTGATGGATGGGTCAAGGCATTGTGAGTAACCAGTAACCAACCAGCAGCATATGATTACAATTGTATTTGCATTTAAAAAGTCAAAAACGCAACAGAGGTCTCACCAAAGCCAATCTTCGTGAGTTGTGGCAACAGTGAGTGAGAAAATTTTAAAGTGCTGGTCAACTGTTTTTTTGATTGATATCAATCCCACGTCTTCCAGAACAGGGTCGACGCTTGAATACTTGGAAGCCACTTTTTCACCTTCTATTGGTAACTTGACGAATCTAGAAGCACTGTATGTTAAAAACTCATGTGCCTCTTTTTTGTTGCCTGTTGATGACTTTCTTTTTATAGAACCATTCGCGGACATGGTTACTTTACGGGGTCGATTCCGTCAGAATTATCGCGCTTGAAGAAGCTCACTTTATTGTTAGTTTTTCCCACTTTGTTTTCTGTTTTCTAACAATTCGAAAAACAAAGGGATCTCTCCAACAACTACCTCAAAGGTCCTGTACCAACTGAGCTCGCAAATAATCTAGTATCTTCTGGTGGTCAAATCCAACAGATCTATCTGAACAACAATCAACTCAATGGACCTTTACCGTTCAACAACTCTACAGTGTCCAGAACGGATAGAAACTGTTTTGATAACCAAAACGTGTTCAACAAGAGTCTTTCATGTGGCGGAAAAGTGTGGTGTGCCGCGGATAGTGCATGCAGTGGAAAGTCAGAAGTTTGTGACGTTGCTACAAACACGTGTGTGGTTTCTGATAGGCCGAACGATTCGGGGATTCCTTCTTTTGTCTTCTGGCTTGCTTCTCTTGTTGCGGTTTTGGCGTGTGTTGGACCTGTTGTTGCGTGTTGGTGGTGTCGGAGAACAGGAAGGCAGAAACAAGCCATCAACCACAGTATTCAGTTACAAGAAGTCAAAGCATAAAGATATATGTGCGCCTCCATTTTTATTTATCACAGTCATAGTTCTTTTTTTCTAAATCTTGTGGGAGTCGGTTGTTTCCATCTTCCGTTGTTGTTGCCATCGATAGCAACACCAACCAAATCCCACACAAATCACACAACCAGCAATCGATCCTCCAATAATAAGACCAAGTAGTAATCCCCCGATATTCCCCATTGAATTGTACGGGATTTCGACACATGTGTTTTCACCAACATTGCACGTCACGTAACCAAATTTGCCGGAACGGTAGCAATCTCCATCAGTATAACACCACACTTTCCCATCACATGAAAGACTCTTGTTGAATTGATTTTGATCGTCAAAACAATTGCGATCTATTCCTGACGCGGAGCTGTTTCTGAATGGGATCGGTCCTGTCAACCGGTTGTTTGTTATGGTGATATTCCGGAATTGGCCCGCTGCAAATAATGCGGTAAGTTCGTGAGGAAATGGTCCAATGAGGTTATTGTTTGAAATATCTCTGTTTTTTTGCGAAGTTAATACTTTGACACTTAAGTTGTTCAATCCAGACTTACAAAACCGAAAGCTTTGTTAAACGAGCCAGTTCCGATGGAATGAAGCCACTGAGTCGAGAATCCCGGATAGTCCTATTTAGTCGGTCAGAATAATTGTAGTTTCATGTTGAGTCCTCTCTTCGTACAGGCTTTCCAAATTCTTAAGCTGGCCAAGCATTGGAGAAATAGTACCCTCTAGTATGTTCAAGTTTGACCCAGTTCTAAAGTACTTTTCTTTCAGTAATGGTGCTCGTGCAGCAAGAGTGGCATGACATGATTCTTACAAACGCCTGAACTGGCTTAAGTTTTCACTTGTGAGGCTTCTATTGCGATAAGATGCAGAGTTTAAGAAACAGGTGAATGCCGTGCAAGAACTGTTGAAACTGTTACATACAGAATAGCAACGGACCCTTGTGGGCCGTCACAAGCGATCATGGAAGAGTCCCCATAGATTGGAATAGAGCAGCAGTCATTGACTACGTTCAACCCATCGGGTAACGACAGCGACGAGTTGAAGATGGTTGGCAGTGCGATAGACAGGGTTTTACAATCATTCATTCGAGAACAACTTTTGAATATTTTCAACCAACTTGTAAAACAATCCTTTCTTTTTTTCTTAACTTATTATTGCTGACGTTTTAATAGTTAGACTTCCGTTAAAGCATTCGTTTCAATAGCGTCGTCTAATAATAAAGACTCCACTTTTTTTCTTTTTTCTTTGTGATTTTTTTCATAAAATGTCGACGAAGGAAAACACGCACTTCAACACTGTTTTCCGCCAGAAGCAGGCGATAAAACCATCGAATGGAAAGCCGCATCATGCTCGAACTGCTGCTCTGTCTGCCCCGCATGTGCAATCATACAACTCAATGTTTTCCTTTGGAGGTCCCAATTCAGACGGCCTGCTTGATCGGGCTGTTAACGATATTCCAAGGAAAGTCATATTCAGCGGAAATCTTCTCGAACCTGGCTCGGATGTTAAAAAGATGACGAAGCTCGAGTGTGAGTTTTTTTGGGCATACTTTTGGGGTTTGGTTTTTTTTAATGACCGATATTCTAGTGTGGTGGTCAAATGTTCTTGTTGGAAAGCCGCAAATTGATTCTTCAAAAGGGGCAGTTCCAATCACGCTTTATCCGTCAGAGTGCAGGGAGCGTGGGGTCTCGTACAAGGTGAACATAACACAAAAAAAAAGGAAAGCAACCAGTTTTTAATATTCATAAACCGCAGGCTAAAATGCAAGCGAGACTCAACTGGTCCATTAATGGCGGTCCAGTTCAACACGAATTCCGAAGTTTGGGATATCTCCCAATCATGGTTCGATCGAGCAGATGCAATATTGAGTCAGATTCACCTGCAGACCTTGTGAAACATAAGGAAGATCCAGCAGAGTTTGGTGGATATTTTATTACAAATGGAATTGAGCGTCTTGTGCGTTTGCTGATTGTCCCGCGTCGAAACCATCCAATCGCCCTTCTCAGACCCAGTTTTCAAAACAGAGGACCCACTTATTCCGTTTACGGTGTGGCGATTCGGTCTGTGAGAGATGATATGTCCTCTCAGTCAATGACGTTGCATTATTTGGCGGATGGCGCTTTGAATCTTCGTTTCTCATACCGAAAGAGCGAATACATGGTTCCAGTTTTGTTGATTCTCAGAGCTCTTCAAGAAACTTCGGATCGCGACCTGTTTATGAGAATTACTCAAGGCAAGACGGGCAACACGTTTTTGACCGATCGTGTTGAATTACTTTTACGTGGATTCCAAAGCTTGTCGGTTCATTCAAAGGACGAATGTCGCGGCTATATTGGATCCAAATTTCATGTCATGTTGGATGCTCCGGAAGATTCTACCGACTTGGATGTTGGTGTTGAGTTTTTGAAGCGAATTGTTTTGGTTCACTTGAAGACTGACCAGCAGAAATTTGACATGCTCATGTAAGACAAACACATAGCTGTCTGCTGATTTTCAGCTTCTAATTTCAATACTTAGTTTCATGATTCAAAAACTTTACTCTCTTGTTGCTGGCGAATGTGCCGTGGATAACCCCGATTCTCCACAACACCAAGAAGTTCTGCTTTGTGGTCACTTGTTTAACTCCATTTTGAAGGTTAGCTATCTCATTTAATGGCTTTGGAGAAACGCAGTGGTCCTTACTCCGGTATTAGGAAAAAATTGCAGATGTTTTAGACGGTCTTGCCATTCAAATCAAAACTGACATTAGAAGATTTCCCGCTACGGTTGATTTCACAGACAGTTAAGTTGAACGGTCGCTTTTAGCCACATCTGATGCCTCTATCCATTTTTCAACAGAAAAATACCTTTCTAAAGTCTTTGGAAAAGTCAGTTCCGACATTGGAAAACGAATGGAGCACTTTTTGTCGACTGGTAACCTTGTCAGTAACTCTGGTTTGGATTTGCAACAAGTACGTTCGGAATCAAAATTCAGAGAGAGGAAAAAATGGACGAATAACGCCTTTAAAAATTACAGACATCCGGTTACACCATCGTAGCTGAAAAGTTGAACTGGTTCCGTTATCTATCGCATTTTGGTTCCATCCATAGAGGAGCTTTCTTTGCCGAATTAAAGACCACTACTGTTCGTAAGCTTCTTCCCGAAGCATGGGGATTCCTCTGTCCTGTCCATACTCCTGATGGTGGGCCCTGTGGTCTGTTGAACCATTTAAGTCACACCTGCAGAATCATCACAAATCAGTTGGATGTTTCTGGAATCCCCACTCTAGTTGCAAGTTTGGGGGTTGGGCAAATGAGTGGAATGGGACCTAAGGAAGTAGAAACGGAAACATCAAACGGCTCCACACAAGCGTCGTCAGAAGATGCTGCTGACGTGGATCCTCGAATCTCAAGAAAATTAATGGAAAGCACAATCCTTTCTGTCCAATTGGACGGTTGTGTCATTGGATACTGTACTGCTGCTACCGCGCGCCGGGTTGCAGATACACTTCGGTACTGGAAAGTTCAAGGAGAGAACAATGTTCCTCTGGATCTGGAAATTGGATTTGTTCCACCTTCGAAAGGTGGACAATATCCTGGCCTTTTTATGTTCAGTACTGCTGCCCGTATGATGCGACCTGTGACCTACCTTCCCAACAACAAGACAGATATGGTTGGATCGTTTGAACAAGTGTATATGGACATTGCCTGTGTGAAGGAAGATATTGTTGCTGGAATTACGACTCACATTGAATTGCATCCAACAAGTATTTTGAGTGTTGTTGCCAACTTGACACCATTTTCAGATTTCAACCAATCCCCAAGAAATATGTATCAATGCCAGGTATTGTCGTTTTGTGACTGAATCCCCTATTTACTTACTTCTGATGTAGATGGGTAAACAATCCATGGGAACCCCTGTTCATAACTTCCCTAATCGTACCGACAACAAGCTGTATCGTCTCCAAACAGGCCAGTCTCCTATTGTGCGACCACATCTATTTAATGAATATGGAATGGACGAGTATCCGAATGGTATGAACGCCGTAGTCGCCGTTATCGCTTACACTGGTTACGATATGGAAGATGCTTCAATTCTGTCCAAATCCTCTCATGAGCGAGGATATGGATATGGAACCGTGTATAAGAGTGAATTTATTGATTTGGGTGAAAAGCAACGAAGATCAGCCACTGGTGGCAAACCACACTTACACTTTGGCCTCTTTGGTCCCAAGGGAGAGTCATCTTTCATCAAAAAAGACCAATTGGACAAGCTACTGTCATTTATTGATGTTGATGGGTTGCCCAAAGTTGGAATCAAATTGAGCGATGGAGAGCCACTTTACGCTTATTATAATGACATAGATGGGCAAGTTACTGTGGTGAAATTCAAAGGATTCGAAAGCGCATATGTAGATGAAGTTCGGCTGATAGGTTTGTAGTTTTGAATCCTCTTTACTTTGGTTTCTGACTTGAACGATAGGCACCGACGATGGCTCCCAAGAGCTTCAGAAAATCCACATTAAATTCCGAATTCAGCGTCCACCTGTCATTGGAGATAAGTTCTCTTCACGACACGGACAAAAGGGAGTCATCTCACAGAAATGGCCAACAATCGACATGCCATTCTCCGAATCTGGAATTGTCCCAGACGTTATCATCAACCCACACGCCTTCCCGTCTCGTATGACGATTGGAATGTTTGTTGAGAGTCTTGCAGGAAAATCAGGAGCTCTTCACGGACATGCACAAGACGCAACGCCATTCCAATTTAATGAAGACCACGCCGCCGCTGACTTTTTCGGTAAAGAACTTGCAAGCGCTGGATTCAACTACCATGGAAACGAACCAATGTACAGTGGAATCACGGGACAGGAGTTCAAGGCGGATATCTACATTGGAGTAGTCTACTACCAGCGTCTGCGTCACATGGTGTCCGACAAGTACCAAGTGCGTACAACTGGACCCATTCACAACCTCACACATCAGCCAATTAAAGGTCGTAAACGGTTTGGTGGTATCCGTTTGGGAGAAATGGAACGTGATTCTTTGCTAGCGCATGGTGTCAGTTTCATTCTTCAGGATCGGTTGATGAACTGTTCAGATTATTCTCAGTGTCACGTGTGTAGGCTATGTGGATCTATTCTTAGTCCAATTGCAATTAGCGGAAAGTTTGGGGCTTCCGATGGTGCTGGTGGGTTAGATGGTGTTGGATCAGGTGATGCGTTAAGCGAGGATCGCGATGCGATCGAGTGTTTGATGTGTAAAACTTCAAGAGGCATTGATGTTATCGCTGTTCCGTATGTGTTTAGGTATTTGTGTGCAGAGCTGGTGGCGATGAATGTCAAGCTAAAGTTGGATGTTGAATAATGATTGGGGGTTGTTCGATATTTCGTTTACAAAAATACATTTTCGAAAGTTACTCATAGTCGCCGCGGGGTCAATGTCTCAGGGTGTTGGCCAGCATGAAGATGTTCATTCAAATTAGACAATTTTCGACATTCGACAATTTCCTCGATCGTTGCATCCTCACAGCAACGCGTTGCAAGGAACAATTATCCGTAATCCACTCAAAAAGAGACGGTTTTACTAGTATCTAACGTCAGCCAAAACGTGCGATAGTTCAATGACTCCAGCATCGCCCCCTTCACAACATCGGTCTCCCCAGGTGGCGAATCGCAGGCCTTCAAAAGACCTGTTGAGCAGCAAAATATCTGCAAGATTGATGAAAGATCAAGGACCTCGAATCGGACCTTATTCTTTGGGAAAGACTCTTGGTGTTGGAAGCACAGGTTGAGATTCCCCTCCAGAAACCACATAAGGAACTTATCTTCCCAACACAGGTCGCGTCAAGCTTGGGACTCATATTGAAACCTTGCAGAAGGTAGCCATCAAAATTATCCCAAAGGATTCCTTGGTTCGTCAAAGTAGCTCTGAAAGTGTTGACTCCAACACCTCCTCCGATGCAGTCAAGGCAAAAAAGCTGAATGAAAAGACGGAACGCGAAATAACTATTATGAAGCTAATCCAGCATCCGAATGTGATGCAACTATACGATGTGTATGAAACTGAGAAAGAGTTGTGAGACCACGTTTTTTTGCAACCCCTCTCTATATGGTCTTTAACTATCATTGCCTCCAGATATTTAATTTTGGAGCACATTGAAGGAGGAGAGTTGTTTGATTATCTGGTTTCGAAAGGGCGTTTATCAGAAGAAGAAGCACTTGACTTTTTTCAACAAATTACATTTGGGGTTGACTATTGCCACCGGCATCTCATATGGTGAAATAATGATGAAAATGTCTGCTCTATATACTAACTTGGTCTAATTCTTAATTTTCAAGTCACAGAGATTTGAAGCCAGAAAATCTGCTCCTCAATAAAGACCACCAAGTCAAAGTTGCCGATTTTGGGATGGCTAGTCTGCAAGTAATGGGGAAAATGCTCGAAACATCTTGCGGGAGTCCCCATTACGCAAGTCCAGAGATAATCAAGGGTGTAAAATACGATGGGGCTGCTGCGGATGTCTGGAGTTGTGGAGTTATTCTATACGCCTTGTTGACAGGCAATCTGCCATTTGACGACGAAAATATCCGAAAACTGCTTTCCAAAGTGAGAGACATTGACTCTGAAGTGAAGAATCCACTAAATCACTACTAAACTGTTCAAACACAAAGGTCAAGACGGGATCCTTTGCTATTCCTGATTATGTCAACCCTGACGCCAGAGACTTGATCTGCAAAATGCTCGTAGTAGACCCTGCCCACCGTATCACCATGGAAGAAATCTTTCAGCATCGCTGGTTCGAGTCTCATCCAGTCAAGAACATGGATGCGTGCAAATATATTGTAGACAATGTCACTGACAGATTAGAACCAACGACAATTAATGATGATATTAGTTCCTCCCAAAATATGAGCTTCAAGCCACTCATAATAGGAGTCAATGATCCCGATTCCCTTGATTTGGAAGTTGTCAGCTCTCTGGGATTTCTTGGATGGACTGGAAACGAAAAGGGGTTACTTCAGGCTTTACTCTCCCCAGAAAAGAACATTGAAAAGGTGTTTTATAATCTATTGTGCAGAAAGAAATGGGATCAATTCGAGAATTATGGTCGTGAAACCTCTTCGAACTGGGATATTGCTGGTGGTGCCAAAAGAAGAGTTGGATCCATTTCGATGAGCTCAATTCACCATGGAGACAACGAAAGTGGGACTTACAGCCCCTCTATTTCTCGATTGGATGTTTACAAGAGTGAATTGAATCTAGTTCGTCAAAATTCATCGAGCGTCGATTCTCTTGTGGACAATTCGGGTTCAATCGTTAATTCCGATGATCAATTACCCTGTTACCCTGAAAATTTGAACGGAAAATTAGCACCGAAAGCTGTAGCAGAGGGTAGCCGCACCCACAGTCCCCTTTCAAAATCCATACAATCTGAAGAACCTAGCATGAATTCACCAGCAGTTGAGGATACATCTGTGTTGCGAAGTACAACCGATGAAGGCAAACGTTTTCCACCGCCGCCTATAACTCCTCGAACCAAAAGATCTCCACCAACTTTGAGAGCTGTCAGCGAGCCATCAAAGAAACTTGCTGACGGCATATATCCAAGTCCAACGACGCCAACTAGTCCAGGCCCACATAGGAAAATGAGTACGATAGTGACGCCCCTTTTTTGCCAATCATGCTAATTGCGATATAATTCAGGCCTATTCGACGATGGGGCAGCCACACCCCCAATCTCACCCACAAAAAAGCATTGGTTCAAAGGCTTTAATTATACACCTCCCGAAATAAGTCTAACTTCAACGCATAATATCGCAAAAACCGCCGAAGCGGCTTTACTGAGACTGAACGTAAGTCGCTGTAATTTCTTTTTCCTTGCTCACATACATTTTTTTTAAGGATCTTCACGTGAAACACCAAACGGAAAACTATGGTCTCTGGCGGTGCAAATATGAGGAAAAAGTACCAGATTCATCAGAATGGAACACACCGTCGCCAAACTTTCTCAAAAACTTTACCCGGAAACTATCCATCTCCATGAAAGGTCAAGAAGCACCGTCTTCAAGTTCCCTATCTGGAACACTAGTAAACATACCGAAATCATCTGCTGCTGCTGCTGCTTCTTCTTCAACGAAAAGCGTTAAATTCAAAATGGAGGTTTTGGAACCGGTGTCTTCAAACACTACTGGGAGTAGGATTGTATTTACCCATCAGCAGGGGTCTTATAGTTTGCTCCAAGCTGTTGTTCGGTCCTTTAAAGCGTCCTGGCCCTTGGGTGCATAACAATAAAAGAGCACACATTCATTTTAAAAAAATATGCAGTTTGTATTTTGTTTCCAAAACCAGTTGAAAACCATGTGAGATTGTTTATAAACAGATGCCATTTCTTTTTTTGAAATGTAAGCCAAGTTCTACAAGCTACTGGGTTTTGTTTGTTTTATCGCCGTTGATACATTGACGAAATTCGAGTTGAAACACGAGACTGCCGATTACTGGCGGGCCTCTTGTCTCCGAGAGCCACGAGGCAGGACAGCGGCACGGCTCCAATCGCGCCCGTAGATTCCTTTTGTGCTGAAGCCCACCCGTCGTCATATCTAATCAAAATTGATTAATGTACTGAACAGGTTTCACCAAAGAAAAATGAATGTTGCAGACTCACGTTTCCTGAATTATCAGAATCTCTCCATAAGACAAAGTGAGCTCATCACTTTGCTGTGCTTGATAAGCCTCAATGACTTGCATCTTGACAAACAACCCATCGCCATCTCCATTGTAGTTGCTTTCTCCATCCCCGTATTCACTTTGATATTCGCTCTGGTATTCACTTTGATACTCGCTTTGATATTCACTCTGGTATTCGCTTTGATCCCCAAACTCTGATTTGGCTTCGTCTGGACGACGAGGAGCGTTGTCGTATGCAGAATCAGTGCTCTGCCCACGTTTCCCAACATCGTATCCAGAGTCCGTACTTCGATTACGGCTTTTAGCAGCACCACCGCCAAACATGCTATCGAAAACACTTTTTCGTTCACCTCTCCCACCATCGGTTTTTTGCCGCCGCAACGTGGCTCGACCACGCGCAATAGTACCCACCCGATACTGGCGTAGGTTCCTCAGGATCATTCATGTTCTTGTACCGCTCAGGTAGCTGCGCCATTCCTTCCGGTTGATACGCAGACTGTTGTATCATTTGCCCAGTTTTTCGATTTCAGAATCCCCATCCATGTTAAACTTGCGAACGCCATCACCGCCCAAGCGACACCAGAAGCGATCCAGGGAGTATCTCTGGCGGGGAGGACGAGTGCATATTTCTGAGCACGCGTGAGTGGGACCAAGAGGGTTGATTGGTCTCGTTGCTTCTTGGAAACCGCCTGGAGTTCTTGGACCTCCGACATTGTTGTTGACGGAGCTTGACGCTGAACTCGTAGTTGTTCCAGTTCCCAAGTTCTTGCACAAGGCAGCGTCAGTCGCGTCCAAATTAGAGGTTCCACCACAAAAGGAAGAGGCGTCGGCACTGTTTATGAACCCTGCATTGACGAGATCTGATGAGATTCCTTGAGAACAGACGGCCGTATCGTTTGAATTGAACATTGAGAAGCAAGCGTCGAAATAAACGTTTGACGTTGACGTCTTGCTAGTTTTACTGGCAATAGTACTGCTTGTCATAAAGATTTGACGTGCCGTCATGGCTTGCGTGGAGGGACTAGCTGAACACACTTTTGCATCGTTGAAGACGGCTTGGACAGAGTTGATGTGGCTGAAACATGAATCTTGACATAATGGTTTGTATTGCATTGGAGGAGAAGGGGAGGAGTTGCATTGCTTCATTGAGAAGCTGACAAAGTAATTACACATGACTGACTGATGGAAACGAATGTTGCGGCCAGTGAAACCCTGGACACTCATATGTGCTCTGGAATCCGGATATAAACTGAGATGATGTGTCCATTGACTGCATCACATATGCGTCGAATGCGGCCATGTTTGGAATTTGTGATGAGGCGAGAACGTCTGGATGGGAACAATAACAGTCAGCTTTTGATGCGTTCAAGCATTCTACTTACTGAAGCCGTTCAAGTCTGGACAGGCCATCGAGTTTGTCAGCTGAAAGCATGATCCCTTGCCGTCCATCGTTGGGCAAGGTAAGTCAGCGGTTTCTGTTTCAGATTTCTCTTGAAAAAAATGCCTGGAAACAAAATTTCTGCCGCTTGTTACCACATTCATTATTAGGTTCTAACCGTAATAAACTCTGCTGTCTTTCATAATGAGTTGATCACATTCTCATTATCCAATTGATGCACACACTAACATCAGAACAAAGAAGAGGAACCACAGGATTTATGTATACAATGCTGAAGCAGATAGACTTCTGTTTTTATTTTTTTATATCATACGAACTATTGATCCCGAAACACATCCTTGTGGGAAATCATTATAAAATGCTTTCCCCATCAAGAA
This sequence comes from Obelidium mucronatum, assembly GCA_025765595.1. Taxonomy (NCBI): domain Eukaryota; kingdom Fungi; phylum Chytridiomycota; class Chytridiomycetes; order Chytridiales; family Chytriomycetaceae; genus Obelidium; species Obelidium mucronatum. The sequence continues at coordinate 20,797 of JAIVFH010000342.1, forward strand.
AAATGTTACAACAAGACGAATCCCCCCGAAAAACCAACCGTTCAGTAGAAGAATCCAAGAATCTTTCCACCAGTCTTCTTACGACGAGCCTCTTCGTGGTCCATAATACCAGCAGAGGTGGTCAAGATGATGTAACCGAATTGACGGGATGGCAACAAGTAGTTGACCCAGTTTTCGACATCGTCTTGCTTAACGTTGAAACGTGGGGAAATAACACCACACTTGTTGATGCGTCCAATGAGTTGAACGACAATCTTTCCGGAACGGTGGTCATCGATGATTTCGAATTCGCCAATGTAACCTTTTTGTACAAAAGAGTCAGTCAATCGAGAATAGATCGATATATAGAATAGGAGTTTGTGGGGGTGGAAGAAGGGGGAATTGTGGAAGAGAGTAAAACCCAAGTTTCCGGAGGTGAAATAATGGAATCTGGGCTGTAATCTCGTCTCCCGATTACTCTTTCGAAGCCTTAAAAAACGTCTTGTCGACTCAAAAAGTTGACGATGGAACGTCCGACAGTGTCTAGTTATAACTTCGATTGCATGACTTTCAGGGGAGGGGGAAAAAGGGAATGTGGGAGAAGGAAAGATAAAAAACAAGGATGTGAAGACGCTACCGTGCTTCTGCATGACAGAAAGGAACTTGACAATAACCTTGGAGGATGGACGGATCAAGACTTGACGCTTGCCCATCTTCTCGGCGTTGACAATAGACTTCAAGCAGTCGTTAAGGACGGAAACGCGGACCATTTTTTAACTGGTGAATCAAGAAATTAGATGAAAGTAAATAGAAGGAAGTAAATTAGCAAAAGACAGAGTCAGTGTAGCGAGAAACCGTGTAATCTATTTCATGAAAACCCAACAACCCCCAACGAGAAACACGCATATAAATCGATGTATAATTCAAGAAAGAAGATAAGATACTGGCCAACGTTTTCAACAGAGCTAATTGAGGGTATCGATTGGAGGTTCAGAGGGACACGGTAGTGCACCCCATCCCCGCCAACGTCATGACCCATCAAATAGAGACCGTTTACAAAAAACAGGCTACTTTTTCGCCATCGGTGTCTCCCGTTATAAATAACGAGAGAGCGATGAGAAATTGGCAACATGGAAGCCTCTTTTTTTGGAGACCCCTCAAGTGCACTTCAAACGAAATAAAGTAAGAAGCCCCCAGCTAAACACAAGCCAGGTGCTTCACAGGATCGAATCTGCCCTCTCTCTTATAGCATCAGATCATGATGTGTGATCCGTAAGGAGATGTCGCTGGGTCTCATGCATGACTTCTACTGGGAAATCACTCATCGCCATCGTAACGAGAGGATTCCGCAGCGAAGAGCCAGCATACGATTCATTGAATGCAGCGTGCATAGTACACGTGCAGGCGGTGGTTGGGTGAGGTGGTGATGGATGGGTGAGGTACGCACGTTTGCGAATAAAAAGTGAAGGAGTAAAATGTGTGCAGTGAACCAAAACAGTACAAATCACCGATTATCTTCTCAAACACCTCGAGAGAAACAGCATAGTAGCAATACACTGCGACATGTGCCTCTAAAGCTATGTAATTAGGCTGCATATGAAAAAAGCATATTGAATCACCTATCTTTATCCAACACGAAATCGTTACCACATTTGGATAACTATACAACCAAAGAAGGAGTATAAGCGGTATTCCGCGTTTGAAGCAAAAACACCATCTTACGTTATTTGTTATGAAAATCTAGATAAATGACTTGGTGGTTGTCATTCATTTCGATTCCGACAATTCTCACTGAAATCTTCTCAAAATGAACTCCTTGGTCCAGAGCATCCAAGGCCCAGACGGCACTGTCACGTCAACACTCTATCTGTCAAGTCTATATCTGCTTGCGATCCCAAATGGCCTCAATAGCATCACAGCCACATTCACTGACGGAACAACAACTCTTTGTTCTGTCGCATCACAATCCATCCCGACCAAACCAACAGCAAAGTGTCCCAAAGAAATATTTATCCCAGACTGTGCCAGTTTCTCGTGCACAAGCGATCGAGTACCTTCTTCGTTGTCTGCTGACTGGAGCTGTGACGATACAAGCATCATTTTCAATCTGTGCCACTTCAGGGATCAAAGAAGCGATGTTTCCCGGATATCGCATCATCAGTACCGACGGTTTTCAAATCTGGAAATACAAGTAACCCCACAAAGAGTCCCATCACAACAGCAGTTCTCCCATCAACAACAGCGGTTCCCCAAAACCTGCTCACCTATGCTCAAATCTGGAGGAATAATGAACAACGAAGTCCTTCAAGTAATTCAACAACAACAATCAAATACTTCGCCGAATTCTGGGTCAGCCATCAGCCAGCCTGTTATTGCGGTCCCTGTTTTTGGAATTGCTGCCTTCTTTGCAGTTATCGCAGCAGTGATTCGATATCGAAAGAAGCAAACAGAAGTGAAAGAGAAATCTGAAGCGGTTTTATCTGAAGCGTTTGATGACGCGACAGCTACTCTAAGGAGAAACAACAATCCTCCTTCATTGAACAGAGTTGTTCCGTTGCAACAGCCTTATCAGCCTCCTCAAGAATTGGATTCAGTTTACATTCCAAAACGCGCCGAATCATATGAATCCGCTCAGCTCATGAAAAAAGTGTATCAGGATGTTTCTTCTCAACTCGGATCGTCTTCAAGTTCCTTGAGGGAAACGCCACCCATTGCGCAGAATATGATGCAATTTCCACCGCCACCTTCTCTTTATCGTCTAGTTTTTCTACACCATCACTGCGTATTGATCCAAGTGCAACGGGTCGTTTAAGACGTGGTTCCGATTCAACAACCTGCCTCTGTATACAATAGTCCCATCAGATTCCAACGATGGGAGTGTATGGTTATTCTACAGCAAGTGTGGAGTCCTAGTCCTGTAACTGGAGGATTTCCGGGATATTATGACCAGTATGGGAACTACCACTATTTCACAGCAGAGCAGTTGAAAGCGCAGCAGCCACGTCAAGCTTATTCGTAATAAAGAAGAAAAAAGAAGCTCATTTATACTGTTTCGTGTTCGCAAGCGTCTATCATATGTTTTGATGTAATTTTCTGGTAATTTTCAGCTGGTGAAATTGGATAAATTTGATCAGCCTTCTGAATGGCACAACGCACGAACAACGACCCAAAGTGAGTAGGAGTGAGTGAGTGAGTGGTGGCGATGGGGTAGGCTCTTGATGCTGACAGGGTGTTCCAGGCCTGGCGCCAACAACGACAGTGGCTCTCACCACCACTACGACGACCACCACAACCACCACTAGAGCGGCCGCAGCGACCACGACCGTTGCGCCCGCTGCAACCACCACGATCAAGGGTGTTCGCCACCGTTGAAACGACGGCATCGAGCCCGACGACATTCGTCCAAGTTCCAGTTCGCCCGTCAGCGGCGCTGTCATCGGCGGCGCAGTCGGCGGCGGCGTGGCGCTGCTTGCGCTGCTCGGCGTTGCGTTCTGGCTGTACAAACGAAACGCGCGGCGGGCGCGCCGCGACAACTCGCTGCCGGCGCTGCCCCCACAGGTTCAACCGCAAGCGGCACAGAAGAACGCCGCCTTCAACGCCGGGAAGCCGCTAGATCTCGAGAACTTGGAAAATGCTCCGACAAGGTCGCGAGTGCCGCCCGAGCCGCTGCCCGCGGAGGGCGCTGGAGAGCAAGTTCCAATGCAGCAATTTCCAGTGCAGCAACAGCAGCCGGTGTATGTCCAGCCACAGCAGTACATTCAACCACAGCCCCAATACGTGCAGGATCCTAATGCTGCCGCTGCGTACCAGCAGTATGTCGCTGCTCCAGCTGCAGCTGATGCAGCTCATTATGCCATGTACGATCCAGCGGTTTACGCCCAACACGCAGCTGCTTACCGTAAGCTACTTTCGATTTTTTACTTTTATTTGATTCAAGTTTACTGAATACCTTTCTGGAAACAGAGGCTGGATACGGGTACCCACAAAATGCCGCTGTTGTTGCTCCAGAAAACGCGTCTGCTTACGGATACCCAGCAAGCACTGTTACTCCCGAACAAGCTTCCGCATATGGCTATCCAGCGAGCACTGTCACTCCAGAACAAGCCTCAGCGTATGGCTATCCAGCAAACACCATCACTCCAGAACAGGCTTCAGCATATGGATACCACCAGGCGAATGCCATGACTCCAGAAGCTGCTTCTGCTGCCGCAGCTTATTACGCTCAAAATGCTGGATCTACACAATATCCCGGTTATTACGACCAGCAAGGAAACTACCACTACTACGCTACCGAACAAGCTCAACAAGCGCAACCTGCTGCTCAACAAGCACAAGTTGTTCAACAGCCACCTCAAGGTCAGATTCCACAGCCACCACACCAGTAAATTATCATCAAGCCTTGAAAATCAATTCGAGTCTATGAAGCGGGGGGGTTTGTTTTACAGTAGATTTTATACACAAATTACAGAATAAATACAGCTTATACTTTATTACTTCAAACTTGGGATTTTGACATGCATCATGAATTTCGGAAGTTGAAAAAAAAAATAACTTCAAAAAAACATGTCATCACACTTGACAGGTTCCCAGAACCCCGACGGCAGTCTCTCAATGACACTCTACATTGACTCTGCATACCTGCAACAACAGCCATTCACACCGTCAACCATTTCGGCCTCATTTAATTTCGCTGGCGGCCACATTTGCAGCACTGCAATCCAAATTGACAGCTCGCCAACTGTTGCTTGCCCATCCACTTTCTCGAATGCCGTTTCGCCGTGCATTTCAGTCTCTTGCAATTCTGGTTCGCCAAGCTTGGTGGCGTATCGACCCAATATGTATTCTGTGGCTTCATTGTTCTCTGTTTGCCCGGCAAGCGTGCCAACCAACTGTGGTTATCATTCTGAAGCACACATGACGCTTACAATAACGGAAACTCTTTCGGCTTCTTCACAGCTTCCGGCTGTTGCTGATGTTGATAATGCAAATTCAGGACAACAACAACAGCCACAACAACAATCACCTTCCTTCCAATCCAGAAAACCCAAACCTCATCTCCAGCATTCGAATCACTTTAACAACAACCAGCAGCATCTCTTA
>JAIVFH010000343.1:0-25781 GCA_025765595.1 Obelidium mucronatum
AATTCGCAAAAAAAAAGTGACTTTCGCCCCGCCCTTTTTCGTTTTTCTTTTCCGGAACAGATCACAACCGCTTTTTCAATCAAGTTTCAACGTAGTCTATGCACTCAGTTCGCGATATTTTACTTTTGGCATTTTTGGCCACGTCAGCCAACGCCTATGCGTATGTTCCATACCTTTTATAAAGCGCGCTTGATCCAAATAATTGACTACGAGAGTTTTCAAAACGCCCACCACCTTAGATCTGAGCCAGCAGTGATTGCTACTCCGAGCCATTAACCAGGTGCGATCCTGATTCTCCAACCGGGTCATACACCGTCTCCATCCGAAACACATCAGTTCAAGTATACTGCAACAACGCTATTCTTGGAGGAGGATGGATGAGTTTCGCCAGCGCCCCAGCCGAACACTGGTTCTCTGGCCAATCCACGTTCACAAGCCCAACCAACTGGGCCACCAACGCGTACTCCTACAACAACCAGAGCTACAGCCCCTCAGGACTATCAGGCGACTACTGGCTCGACGTCTCAAGCATGGGATTCAACGAAATCCTCATGATGACAGGAAATGGGAAATACTGGATCTCGTTTGAACTCGCCTTGATCTCGCTCAGCCCGGAACTCAAGACGTTCCCTATTGAAAGCTCAGGAAACTTTCCAATGGATGAAAACCAGCTCAACACGCTTGGCACGGTTTCTTATACGACTGCCAGGAATTCCCGTGACCCTCGCATTTTGGCTGGGTTGCTTGACGCGGTGGGTGAGACTTCTTGGATGTTTTGGATGGAGAATGGGAGAGATCATGATGAGCAAGCAGTTTTCCGTCGCAGTAATAATGGAATACTTGTGTTTGGGCGATACCAAGCACCCCAGACCGTGCCACCACCGTTGCCACATAGCTGTAACCCGAACCAAGCCACTGGAACATATGTTCTCAGAATCAATAACAAGCCAACCACCGTGTTCTGTAATAATGATGTGAATGGAGGTGGATGGATGAGTTTCGCGAGCTCCCCAACAAGTAACTGGTTTTCAGGCGACTCTGGATCGCCAGTGATTTGGGCGTCGAATCCATACAGCTACAATGAAATCAACTATAGTCCGTTTGGTGCTACTGGGGACTACTGGCTTGATGTCTCGTCTCTGGGGTTCCAAGAGCTACTTCTCATTACTGGGAATGGCAAGTACTGGGTTTCCTTCTCGACCCAGAATATTACACTAGGGTCTTATGACAAGGCGTTTGCGGCTACAACGTCTGAAAACTTTCCTATTGACTCGAACCGGAGAAACTCGCTTGCCAATGTATTTTACCGCCCTTCTGCTGGGGATGAACCATGGATTTCAGTGGGTGCTGAGCATGTTCAGAACTATGATTGGATGTTTTGGGGGGAAGGGAAGCATAACATTCATTTCGCCTCGCTTCGCCAGAATAACGGTGGGATCCTTTTGTTGGGTAGACTTCAACCGGCTGTCGTAGCAGTTGTGAAACCACCAAAACCAGTTGTAGTGACTAGTACTGCTTTGAGTCCTGCGGCCACCTCTACTACCGCCGACGTCACCGCGGTACCAGCTACCAAACCAGCGACTAAGTTGGTCTTGGCTTAGATCGGACTTGCTTCTTTTTTTTTCAACCTTATCAAAACCGTCATCTTAAATTTTAAATGAGACGATCGATTTAATTTTTCTAAATTCAGTTCAAAAATCAAAGTAAAAATAGAGAATTAATTTTAATAAATGCTGCAGAATTGTCAAAGATCGCCATCCAGCAAAAAAAAACATATAAATAAACAAGAGTTAAAACGTCGCTCCGCCCTCTTCCCACGCTTTCCGTTTCCTTTTTTTTTTTTAAAACAGTTCTGTTCTGCCCCAAAAAGGAAGTACGCCCACAATGGCTGCTGTCAACGCGTAAAAAAGTTTTTCTTTTCTTTTTCCCTGATCGCCTTCCCCCCCCCCCCCCCCCCCCCCTCCCAACACAGCAAAAAAAGCTAAAAACACAATCAAAAAAAAACCCCCCGCATAGACCAAAAGTATTACCCCGCTGCGATCCCTCTCTCCCCTCCGGAACATACACAATATCCCTCAAAGGCAGCGCCACACCCTCCCAAGTATACTGCAACAACGCCATCCTCGGAGGCGGCTGGATGAGTTTCGCCAGCGCCCCCTCCGACCACTGGTTCTCTGGCCGCTCCACATTCACAAACCCCACCACCTGGTCGACGAACGCGTATTCCTACAACAACCAGAGCTACAGCGCGACGGGGGCCTCCGGCGACTACTGGATCGACGTTTCCGCGATGGGGTTCAATGAAATCCTAATGATGACTGGGAATGGAAAGTATTGGATTTCGTTTGAAGTGGGTGTTGTAGCGATTGGGTCGGTTGGAAAGTGTTTTGCGGTGGAGAGTTCAGGGAATTTCCCGGTTTCTTTGGAGGCGAGTCAGTTGAATTATAAAGGGACTGTGAGTTATACGGGTGGGGGTGGTGGGAGTCTTGTGATTGTGGCGGGGTCGGTTGCTGATGATAAGACTTGGCAGTTTTGGGAAGAATCCTCATTGGTAGCGACGGTAGCAAAGAATCAAAGCGTACCGGCAGCAGCTGCCCCATTACGGCAAGAAAAACGGCGGAATTGTAGTCTTTGGGCGGTATCAGGCACCACTGGATATCCCGCCACCACTACCACACACCTGCGACGCGTCTCAACCCACAGGAACATACGTTCTCAACATCAACAGTGTACCTACTTCAGTTTACTGCGAGAACGAAATCAACGGCGGCGGATGGATGAGTTTCGCGAGTTCTCCGACAAGTAACTGGTTTTCGGGAAACTCGGGGTCCCCGACTCTCTGGACGACAAACGCGTATAGTTATAACCCGAGTGCGTATAGCCCCGCGGGGGAGACAGGAGACTACTGGATTGATGTTTCGGGGCTTGGTGGGTTTGATGAATTGTTACTTGTGACGGGGAACAGAAAGTATTGGGTGTCGTTTATGGTGCAGGATATGCCGCTTGGAGCGTATGATAAACCGTTTCTTGCGTCATCGACATCCAAAAACTTCCCAGAGGATTTGAGTTACAGGAATACGTATGCGAATGCGTTTTATCGGAGCGGTGTTGCGCAGGAGCCGTGGATTTCGGTGGGTGTTGTTCATGCCCAGAATTCGGAGTGGATGTTTTGGGGGGAAGGGAAAACGAATGTGCATTTTAATTTGCTGAGGCAGAATAATGGAGGGGTTTTGCTGTTGGGTAGGTTTCTGACGCGGGGTTTTGGAGTGCCAAAAGTGAGTCCTACTGCCACATTCAGGCGTGAAGGCACGGGTTCACCAAAAATGTACACACGGACCAAAAACTTTTTAAATCCTGGTATGAATGTCGGGACTGCTTGGGATGGTCCTGTAAAGACTTCTCTGGCTATAACAAGTACGGAATATTTCGATGCTAGTGTAACTTCAACAGTGTCAACAGTTTTTATAACAACAACGACGTCTACAACCACAATAACTTTTACAACAACGACACCCACGACAGCCACTTCAACTACTTCCAAGACCACAACAACGTCTACGGCAACTTCTACGACAACTTTTACGGCAACTTCTTCAACAACAACTTCTAGTGCAACAACAACGTCCAGAACGACAACGTCTAGTACAACAACGTCTAGTACAACAACAACCTCCAAAACTACGACTTCTAGTACAACGGGAACCTCTACAACTAAAACAACGACAACTACTACAACTGCAACATCTTCAAATTTATTATTAATGGCATCACCAAGCCCAACAAAAAGCTTTCCAGCAGCAAGTACAAACAACCAATAAAAAGTAAAGGTTTTTTCTCTTGCGTGAATTAGAATACTTTGTTGACAGCGAAAAGAAAAAGCACCACTATTTTCACTCATGTTTAAAGTTGGCAGCGCGTTTCTCAGCAAACGCAGCCATCCCTTCCTTCTGATCCTTTGTCGCAAACGTACTCTGAAACAAACGTCTCTCCAAATGCAAACCCTCACTCAAACTCAACTCCAAACTCTTATTGACAGCTTCTTTGGCCATAACCACACTCGGCAAGCTGTACCCAGCAATCACAGCAGCACTCTTGACCGCCTCATCGACCAACGACTCTGCGGGAAACACTTTGGCAACGAGTCCCGCCTGTTCGGCTTCCTGTGCGGAAATCATGTCTCCCGTGAGGATCAAGTGCATTGCTTTGGATTTGCCAATGAGGGAGGTGAGGCGTTGGGTTCCACCGGCGCCGGGGATGGTTCCGAGTTTGATTTCGGGTTGACCGAAACGCGCCTTGTCGCCGGCGTAGATCATGTCGCACATCATGGCGACTTCGCAGCCTCCGCCGAGCTTTTTTTTTTGGTTTGGTTTTGGTTTTGAAAGAGAGGATTTTTACTTTGTGAGCTTTATAAAAATCTGGCGCGTTAGAACAATATTAAATTGTACATACAGCGAATCCGTTGACGGCTGCAATGATTGGTTTACGGATGGAAGTGATTCCGGTCCAGTCGCCCAAAAAGTTGTTTTTGTAACAGCTGATGAATTCGAGGTCCTTCATTTCTTTAATGTCGGCTCCAGCTGGGAAAGAGAATGGTCAAAAGATTAAAAAAAAATTATATATTAATATAATATAAAACCGCCTTCGACGGCAATAAACTCCTACGGAAAAACTCGGAACGAGGTGATCATCAAAAATGGCTAAATGAGTAGCCACTATTCTCAAAAGCGAGTATATAGGCATAAAAAAACAAAAAGAAGAAACAGAGTGCCGGATAATATTTTGATTGCTTTTTTTGGAGGGGGGTTTTATGAATAGTTATTCAAGTTACCAGCAAAAGCCTTCTCTGAACCAGTGACAACCATGGCGCCGACGGAATCGTCCTTGTCGAAAGCAGTCAGGGCATCGTTAAGGTCTTTCATGAGAGGAGAGCAGAGAGCGTTCAGGGCTTTTGGACGGTGGAGGGTGACGATTCCGACTCTGCCGCGTTGTTCGACTTTTACGTATTCGTACGCCTTTGAGGCTACGGGAATCGAAAGACATTGAGTGAGTAGTGATGGATGGATGGATGGATGGAGAGCAGTGTTTACGAACCAGTAGAGTAGCAGCGACGAAGCATTTTATTTTTTATTTTTTTATTTTTATTTTTTAGTTGTTGAAATGCAGCCGCTCGAAGTGGCCGTGTTTCTCTCGTTCGACGGCGGGGCGAGTGTCCGGACGACGCCGCTGCGGTTTGTGGCGCTCGTTGCGGCGGACGCGCGCGTGGCAGCGCTGGCGGAGTTGCTTGCGGCGCCGCTGCGGTCGTTCGCCTCGGCAGCGCAGCGGCGCCGCGCACTGCCGCCGCCGTGGCCGCGCGTGTTTGCGCGCGTGGCGGCGGGCGCCGCGCCGCTGCTCGCCGCCGCCGCCTTCCGCTCCGCCGCGGGCTTCGAGCTGCCGCCGCACGAGCCGCTGGCCGCCCTGCTGACAAATCAAATGCGCATCGGCGTCGTGCTGCTCGACGCCGCCTTCGAGGCGCTGCTGGACGCCGAAGGCGGTGATGTCTCCAGTCCCGTCTTTTACTCGCCGCAGAAAAAGACGTCGAGCTTTACTACTCCCGCCGTGCAAACCAGGCGATCCAAACGCAAACGTTCTCCGTCAAAGTCTGCCAGCCCAGAGCGGCAACCTGGTGGTTCCAATATCATCTCATCAGATTCCCCTGCCTTAACCAAACCCACAACCACTTCCACAACCTCAGATACAAGACGTGTGTCTCCCAGGCGCCAACGCCTTGATTCACAGAGTAGTGTGGAACGGGAGCCGATACAAACTGTCATTGTAAGTGACAGTATCGCTGGAGATGGGATTACCGAAGGCAACATTGTTGTTGATGATGGCGGCGACGATGACGACGCTGCATTGCTTAAGGCCAATCTTGACATTGTCCAAGATTCGCAGGCTGAAGCTGTAGTAGCAGATTCTGAGGATGAGAATGGTGAACTAGATGGCAAAGAGGAGGACGAGGAGGGGGAACAGATTCATGAACCTTCCAAGGATCTGAATCTGGACCATGACGACTCGACGGCTACTAGTGCTCCCGCAGATATCGTTGATGATAATGATTTGACTCCGAAAAAGCGGATATCAGAAGAAATCGCAGTCTTGGGTGGTCCAGCAGAGGACTTGGAAAATGACAGTGAGGCAACCATAGATCCAGCTGCCGTTGAGCTTTCCACTTCCGCAACAAAAGAACCGGCTCAGCAAAATAACGACTCCGAGTCAGAGTCAGAGTATGAGGAGGTTGAAATTGAAGTCGAAGTTGAAGTTGATGACGACGAAGAGGACAATGGCGTCAACAACGACACAATGATGATGATGGAAATTGATGACGCCAATGATTCTGAAACGGAGCGTTACCGGAAACTCCGTGAATTGGAACACGAGGATGAAACGGTTGAGCTTCCACCTCCGCAAATGTCTCCCAAAAAGTCTCCTCGTCCAGAGCGGCCGTCATCTCCTGAGAAACCCGAACTAATATTGCCGCCGACATTATCTCCCAAGAAATCTATTGTCGGGTCTCAAAGCTCATCTTCTAAACCGGCTACAGAGTTGTTTGTGTCGTACAACTCCTATGATTCCGACAATAACAACAACAACAACTCGGATGACGACGACAATGAGGGCTATAAACCAATCACTCAATCTTCTCCAACAATTCCTTCCTCCAAGCTCAGCATGCACAATAACCACGACGACAGCGAAGCTGATGAACTTGAATCGCTTGCCGAAAGTGAAGCAGAGGAATCAGACGAAGAAGAGAAAAAGGAATCAGAAGCAGAAAACCAAGCTGAGAAAGCCGCCGACGACAATGACGACGAAGATGACGACAACGACAACAGTCCCGTGGTGTTGTCTTTATTACCACCTCCTCGTCCACAACCCACACTCCCAAAGCCAACACCAATCCTGAAAAAATCAACATCAACAGCAACAACAACAGCAACCGCGAATCACATGAGCGATGCCGAAAGCCAAGCCTCCTTTGTGGATACACAGGTCCCATTACTACCATCAACAGCCTCGAGCCCGCTGTTCCCTGGAAACCAGCATCACGCGGCAACAGCATCCGTATCTGCCCCACCATCGATCCTGAAACCGAAACCTTCAACTACTACGACCACTTCTGCTGCCATCTCTTCCTCGCTCCCAACCTCAAATACAAGATCAACAGCGATCCCCAAATTCGGCATGACAATTGCACTTGCACCCAACTCTGTCCCACACCATCTGCGGTACCAACCAACAACTGCCGGCGCCGTTGCTGCGCGGCGATCTCTCAGTTCAGAGTCTGCCGCTGCGGGGACAGGTGTTTTTGGAACAGCGTATGCGCCTTCGTTGAAGGAGATTAGTGCGGCGTTTGATTTCGTAAAGAAGCAGGCGGCGCCTACTTTTGGGGGGATTAAACGGGTTTTGAATGGGGTTGGTGGTGGTGGTGGTGGTGTTGGGGGGCAGGTTGATGCAGACAGTTCGAGTGATGATGATGATGATGGTGGTGAGGATGATGATGATGAAGGTGATACTAGTAGCAGTGGTAATAGTAGTAGCGATAGTGATGATGAAGGTGGCTCAAATAAGAAGGGGAAACGTGTAGCTTCTGGATCAAGTACTACTAGTGGTCCACAGTTTGCGGGTACCGATAAAAAGAATAGCAAAAAGAGGAGGAGAAGGAGTGTTTTTGGAATGTTGGCGAAAGATGGTATGTTTTTTTTGGGGGGGAGGGGGTTGTTTTTTGTTTGTGTTTTCTTGTCTAACTTTTTCATTCCTCCTCCAGCCAAGAATGCAAGGCGATCGAGCGATCGACATACCGCCAACTCGTTTTAGAAAAATTGTTTCGTTTTTTTTTTTTTTTTTGGAGTGTGTGTTTGTGTGTTCTGTGTGTTTATGTAAAATTTCGGTTATTAATTCATTTTTAATTGAGCATTTTTCCATAAAGTATACGGGTTTTGAGAGCGTTCCTTTTTTTCTTCTTTTAACTTTGTTCAGGGATGTTAAAAAAGTAGATGTAGATATGTATACATTTTTTCTAATCTTCCTTTTTTTTCTTGTTGCAAGTCAATCAAGGTGAGACCTTTACCCACCTGGAGCCTGGCGCCACCACTTAGTTGGAATCCATATGCAAGATCGGATCTCTTTCATTTGGCATCCGATGGAGCGGGGAGGAAGTGGGGGAGAATCCGATCCTCTGTTAACCACTCGTTCTCCCCACCAAAAAAACGAATCACTGACATACAAAACACACACACAAACACACACACACACACTCATTATAAAAACAGGTCCCCTCTCTCTACAAAACATTCCCCAACAATGAAGTTTGTCTCGAATCTTCCAGACCAGGAGCACGTTCCATACAAATTCATTGCTGCAGAGCCACACTTTAAGAAGGTTGTGGGATACTTTCGTACCTCTGATTATGCCACGATGGGAGCGATTGGCGCTGGATTCCCGGCTGCGCATCTGTTGTGGGGTAAGAAGAGGAGGAGGAGGGCTAACGGCCGTCCCTACAAGCGCTTTTGCAAAGGAGTCGACTCTAAAACACACATTTACACATGCATAAATCGAAAAAAAAACAATAATATAGAACGAAGCAGTCCGTCATTCCATCCAAAGCATTTGCCACGTTTAATGATGATTCAAGTTCCATTCTTTTTGTCTGTTGGGTTCTTGTTTGCGTGTCAACGTTCTTACTGTGAGTTTTTTTTATTTATGTAATATACTGTTTTTTTTTTTGGGTTGAGGCGGAAATGGAGGCGGAGGAGACGTTGCGGGTAGGGGTTGGGTGGCTGGTAGTCATATATCAATTCGAGGACTTGAAAAGAGCCATATTCTTGACTCAAGAGAGAAAGGATCGCGGGGGATGGTGATGACGATAATTGGTGTCGATGGGGTTCATTAGTTTGAGAGGGGTTGTTATGGGTGAATTTGTTGGGCAGCAGTAGGAAAGAGGAAAATTTTCGGTCACCACAAGAAGAGGGGGGGATTATGGATCGCATTCGAAAGTTAGATGATAGGTTGGGATGAGTGGGGATATTTGGGCACTGTGATGATGATATTTTTTTTTATGAGAGCACACAGTCACTGATTTTTATCTTCAACCAGTTAGATTCTGGGGATGGAGTGAAAACGCAATTGAAGCCGCCAGATGGGAATCAGAGGCTGATTCCAGACCTGCTGCTGCATCTGATAAACCAAAGAGATGGACGGAGGGACAAGATTGGTGATTTTTTTTAAATTCCGCGGGAGTGGGTGGAAGGGAGGAAATAGTTTGAGGGAGGGTGATTTGTTTTTTCTTTGAATGGCTTCCCCTTCTTCTCTCTCTCTTGATTTCTCTTCTTCAAGTAATAAAACTGTTGGTTTTTTTTTTCTGAAGACTGGTACCAGAAGTTTTTTATTGGACAATGCAGAGACTGTTGGGCACTGCTGGAAAAGAATGGCCTTATTCACCCCAAGATCCTATCCGTTATTCCAATTTTTTTCGCTCAAAAAAAAACCAAACACCAAGAAAAGTTTGAAATCCGGCGATTGACTACAGAATCGGATGAAGCAGCAGTTGGCCCAAGTCGCTTCGTTAGCCTACAGCTCTGGTGAATCCTACACAGAATCTTTACTTCCAGGGTTCTTAAAGTGGGGTCATCCAATCCATGGAAAGAAAGCAAACCGTGAATTTGATGGACTCTTTTCTTCATCCGGCGGGCTTCTTGGAAGATTTTGACCAAGACTTTTGCAAATGTGGAAATCAAGGTTGATAATCCCGGCAAGTCAAAGACACCAGAAAATAGTTAAAGGAAAAGAGCAAGGAGGCGATTCAAGCATCGCCACAGTAGTCACACCGACGCCCGTCGCCTGGTAGCACCGGGTTGGTGCAATGCGGCATGATTTGATTCTACGTGATTTCTCTCAAACTTCTTCAAGAGTCAGGGTTCCATTCGTGCGCTTGGGTTCTGAGATTCAGACAACACTCTGCAGGGTTATTTGCTGTTCAAGTTCATGACGAATGAGTCAAAGTTGAGTTTCTTGGCGTTTCTTCTATTTTTTTTTTTTTTTTTTTGGTTTGACTCAATTTTCTTCTCTTCCCTTAAAATTTGCGGACTCGTTTTTGGTCTGCAGGGAGCTTTGATCAATGATTTGAAGATTAATGATTTTGGTTTACGAAACTCCGGAAGCCCTGTACGCCTTCCTCGGCTTCCCTAAGCGAACAGAAAGACCAAATCAGGTACATTAAAGTAACAACTCAAGAAGCCGATTTATTTCGACTCTTTTTGGATCCACGCGAAGCTCAAGCCGCTGGAGAACTTTCCGGAATTGGGAGGATGGGCGTCGAAACAAACCGTGTCTCTCAAGGTCGTGAATCTTGAGAAACTGTTTAGCGATATTTTTCGGGCCGTGATTTCAACGGTGTGGATGGATTTAAGTTGCGGACCCGTATAGATATGTTTACACTCCGCCAGTCTTGATTTCGTTTGAGAATGGAGCTGCCCGTGTGTTGGCGGTGGGTGAAGACCATTCTAGTGAAGCTGGTGCAGTGTTGGATATTGGTGTGGCTGAATTTTCGTCGCTGGTTGTTGGTGCTGTTTCTTTGAAAGTCTTGGCGAGATGTGGAAAGGCATTTGTTTCTCCAATTGATAAGCTGGCAACTGTAGGCAAGGTGTTTTGGTTTGAAGATTTGCCAATCAACAACGTCTTCTTTTGAGTCTAGAGGTCTGGAGTGAAATGTTCAAAAATTGAGGTTTTGATTAAAACCTGAGTTTTTGTTCGGGCTTGACAGAAAAATATAAAAATTGGATTTGAGAAGAATCAGACGCTTAAGATAATTTGATTGCCAAAAAAAAGACATGGCATCACTTCTCCTGGCTGCGTACTTAGGAGCCCTTTCTGTGGCGGCTGCGCCAGTGAACCAAGCTATTCTGTTTGGTAAGTGCCCGCAGCCTTTTGCAACAGTGTCGGTGGCTAAGTTTGATACACAGGCTTTGACTCGAATTTGCCATCCTCTTACTCCGCTGCGGTTGCATTGGATTTATACAATGTTCCTTCTATTCGCTACGATGTTGCAACTAGTCTGGCATTTGCGACTCTCCCACTCTATGCTGGCTCTGTCGCCAACTTCTCGATGATTTTGCTCGGCAGCGGCGCCATCGGCTTCTCTCCCGATCAATGGTCCCAACTCTATGCTTACCAAGAAGCCAACAATGTGCGCTTAGTGTCGTTCTACGATCAGCCTGGAATCGGCTCGGCTGCCGGCTTGACCTCTGGATCAGGTGTTTTTGGAGGCGTCTACACGGTAGCGCCGCTCAATGCCATTGGCTCTACACTGGCAGGATTGCCAGCGTCTTACTCTGTGAACCTTGATACTAGCGCGTGAGTGTTGTTTAGCCAGACTCAAACCTTTTGTCAATGGATAGTGCCCCTTAACAACGTAAACACCTAGATTTGGCACTATTTATCCTGCAACGGTTTTGAACACTACCGCAGTTACTCCAATCCTCAGTTTTAGCGCCAATGGCGTTTCAACTGTCGGTGCCGTTGTCTACAAGTTTACCCCAAGCCGAGAGCAAATCTCCTTCTTCTACCAGACTGCCGCTTGGGATGCAACTGGCAATCTTCAGGGTATTTCAAGATATACCAACGAAATCTGGCTCAGCTGGGTGTCTCGCGGACTCTACAGTTTGATCCCGGCTCCAGTAGTTGCGCACTCAGCACAAGTCCGCACCCGTGCCTTGATTCTTTCCACTGGTCTTGGTGCTGAAGAGTACCCGCAAACTACGTTCCAGAGCTATGGCTTGGACTATGACACACTTGTTTTCACGAATGCCACCATGTCGGACTCACCATTACCACTTGAATTGGTTCCTAATTCTATTGGTAAATACAGCATTATCGTTTCTGCGAATGGTCAAATGATTGGTATGTTGTCTTTTTGTTTTTTTCGACTTAAAAGGTTTCTGTTTTGCTGACGTCATCACCTTAACTTAGACGCATTCACAAATGGCTCCTATTTGTCGACGTTGTATCCATGGCAATGGAAACAGATTTACAACTATCAGCAATATTACGGTGTTCGTTTGGTTGTTATCGATGACGCACCAACAGCAGCCCCATACTCTGGAAAAGTTGCCGCTGTTGGGGGTGCAATCGGCTGTAACCCAACGACTATTCTTAACATTACAGTTGCGTCTGCCAATTTTACTGCCGCTGCCGGTTTGAAGTCCACCTGGTCTCTCACTGCTGGTGATGGAAAAGTCGGAGGCTCTTGTAACTTTCCAGCAGTTGCGGTCGACAACTCCGCTGTTACTCCCGTCTTAAACTTTGAACAAAATGGTATTGCAGCTGCTGTTATTGACTTTGGTCGCAACCAACAGCAAATGTCCTTCTTCCTTCCCTGCCGTTCTTGGTCAATTACCTGCACGACTATCAGCCACATTTGGTTCCAATGGGCTACCAAAGGATTGTACACTGGACTTCGCCGAATTTACTTTACTCCTCAAATCGATGACCTCTTCTTGACAACTGATGGAAACAATGAGTTTGGAAATTTCTCGGCTTTCCGTGCTAGCCCAGCTGATATCCAGGGGCTTATGGATTGGATGCCGGATTTGAACAGTCGTTTGCCGCCTGGATCTAACGTTACTATTGAAATGGCCTTCAACGGTTTGTTTGCGTTGGGTGGTGACTGCTCTTTTTATTGTACTTAGCTTCTTTTTGCACATTTAGGAAATGGTGTATTGGAAAAGATCTCAAACACAACTGACTATTACATCAACTTGGATCCAGATTTGACAGACACTGGATTGGACTGGGTCAAGCCATTGGGAACTGGTCAATCGATTTGGCCAAACCTTACCACCGTCAACAGAAACTGGGCTATTGCTGCCTTGGCCAACGATACTTTGTACAACTTCTTTTCCGCTCCAGGAAACCTTTCTTCGGTCTCAAGCAAGTTCCTTTGGTGCTCCCACACGTTTACACACGAAATCTTCAACAACAACTCGTACAGTGACACAATCAATGAAGTTTCCTTTAACTTTGCACTCGCAAGTAAAAACTACTGGGGTCTCGATGGTCAGCCATTCTGGAGTAATAAGTCAATGGTCACTCCTGGAATCTCTGGAATCTTCAACGGGGATGCTCTTCGGGCTCTGTCGGACTTCGGGATTACTGGAGCCGTGGGTGACTCTTCTCGCGCCAAGACCCTCAACACAGCACGTCCACTATGGTGGCCTCTTACCACTACCTTTGCTGACAACGGTTTTGACGGATTCACTGTCATTCCTCGTCAATCTCTCGCCATCTACTTCAACGCGACCAACCCAGAATACAATGCCCAGCTTTATAACAACATTTACCAACATACTGGTGCAAATGCTAAGGATTTCGGCTTCGTTCTTCAAGCCGAAGTGGATCGCAACATGCGAGTCTTTGCGTTGTTGAACTGGGCGTCAGCCATGTTCCATCAAGCCAACTTGCGTAACGCCGATCTTCCTGTAGTTACCGTTGGATCAAAGACAGGAAAGTTGGGGCTTATGCAGCAATGGGTCGAAGCAGTTCTCGGTAAATTCTCCCAAGTCTCCAACTGGCCAATTGTGTCCGTGAAGCAAGATGACTTGACTCAAAAGTTTATCAATCGAAAGATTTACGAAACTGCAGATGTTTCAGTTATTCAGCTTGTGAATGTTGATGCTTCTGGTGTTTCGGTTGTTGGATTCAATGTTTCTTCTGCCAAGAGTTGCATTGCCCCTGTCACGCTGCCGCCTGGAGTTGGAGCTGCATCACTTCCTGCTGGAGCTACTACAGAGCAAATTGGTGTGGATTCTGTTACAGTTTGGATTCCTTTGGTGGCCAATGGTTCTCCAGTATCTGTCTTGTTCGGTCCCCTTGTTCCAACCACGACAACTACTTCTGCGACTACCAAGACTACCACGACTGCTCAAACAACAACAACTTCTACCACTACCGCCCCAACCTCCACTACTGCTCCAACAACAACCTCTACTACTACCTCAACCACCACAACTGCGCCAACTACAACCTCCACCACTACCACCCCAACAACTTCAACTACTACCGCCCCAACAACTTCCACCACCACCACTACCGCCCCAACCACCACTACTGCTCCAACAACTTCAACTACTACCGCCCCAACTACCACTACCGCTCCAACAACCTCTACCACTACCGCTCCAACAACTTCGACAACAAAGGCAACCACCACCACCCCAACCACCACTACTGCTCCAACAACTTCAACTACTACCGCCCCAACTTCCACTACCGCTCCAACAACCTCTACCACTACCGCTCCAACAACTTCGACAACAAAGGCAACCACCACCACCCCAACCACCACTACTGCTCCAACAACTACCACTACCGCTCCAACCACTACCACTACCGCTCCAACAACTTCGACAACAAAGGCAACCACCACCGCCCCAACCACCACTACTGCTCCAACAACCTCTACCACTACCGCTCCAACAACTTCGACAACAAAGGCAACCACCACCGCCCCAACAACTTCGACAACCAAGGCGACAACTACCGCTCCAACAACTTCGACAACAAAGGCAACTACGACTGTGGCTGTGACGTCAACAACCACAGCAAAGCCAACCACTACCACGACCACCACTACAACCACTACAAAAACCACCACTACCACCACTACCACCACTACTACCAAAACCACCACTTCATCTTCTCCTGTTCCAGTTCCAACAGTACCACCAGGCGGATCTTGCAAGTTTGGAGACCGACAGTGTGTGAGCCATGTCTTATTTGTTTGTTTCGGCAGAGAGTGGCTGGAAAGGGCTGGTGGTTGCTAAAAGACAAAAAAACGCGCACTGTGATCAC
The DNA here is from genome assembly GCA_025765595.1 of Obelidium mucronatum. NCBI lineage: Eukaryota > Fungi > Chytridiomycota > Chytridiomycetes > Chytridiales > Chytriomycetaceae > Obelidium > Obelidium mucronatum. Next base: position 14,884 of record JAIVFH010000343.1, read on the forward strand.
AAAAAACCCCAACTTTTATCCTGTTACGTACCTCGTTTCCATCTTCTATTTTTTTTGCCCTTTTTTCGTTTGCGTCTGTATGTGTCCGTGTTTTGTGTGTACGTGTGTGTGTGTTGCTATGATTCTTAATTTTTTTTGGCCCAAATCGCTTATGAGAAAAAAAGTAAATAAACGGAAAAAGACATAGACTTATTCTATCTGAATGATTTAAAATCCAAAAAAAAAAAAAAAAAAAAAAAAAAAAAAAAAAAAAAAGTTTTCTTTTCTCCCCTTTCCTTTAATTCTCCCTCACTCCCTTATCATTTTTTTATGACTTTATTTCTGACACAAATTACAGTTTTTTTACTTTTACATGTTTTTTTAAGTTGTTACACTTATTGCACCCAATTCTTAAAATTCTCTTCTCGGAGAACAGCCCGCTGATCCAACACGTTTTTGACTCTCCCCTCTGGATTCAAAACATCCGCCATCCACATTGCCCAAACCGTGCCCACCACCATTGCAAACTGGGAATGATCAAAATTCATCCACGTTATTTTATCCACCTCAAACGAAACTTGTGCAAACGCACCCGGTCGGCCTTCTTCCAATACGGGTGAAGCCGTGTACCCGTATTTCCGTCCGTAGAATAAATCGCGGGAAACACGTGTTCTACCGAAATCTGTCCATTTGTTGTTGTTGATGCTGCTGCTGCTGCTGCTGCTCCCGCCGCCAGCTGTGTTTTGGAATCTGAGGTCATGACGAACGAGACCGTCTTTGGCGTCCTCCTCAGCATCCCGAGCCGCAACGACAGAAGAATGACCAGAAGAGCCCGGCTTGAACATGTTCCGGAGAAAGCTTTCGACTTTTGATTTGCGGGGTGTCACTGGTTTCCACCAGAACGCGGTGTGCTGTTGTCCAACATGGAAGTTTGTGAAGGCGATACTTCCCAGGGACACTGAATAAGTCTGAGGGAAAAAAGTGGCAGACGTAGATTCACTGAATACTACTTTGAAAGAGTGCCATGAGTCGTTTGGTTGAGATAGTCCTGACCCACCGCCTTTCACAAAGTGGTGCCAGAGTTCTGCGACCACTGTTCTTGGCGGGAAGTATAAACTCAGAAGAGAACTGTGTGGGTGGGTTGTGGCGGGTGTCGGTGACTCTTGAACCTGGACTTGAGCCCACGTAGGACTGCGTGACGTCTCGATAGGCTGCGAATGAGGCTGGCGTTTGATGCCAGTTGTCGATGGTGGCTATTGCTTCCGTTTTGGTTGATGGGGAATCGAATACTTGGATAATGTTTGGATCTTGAGTTGATCGGCAGAAGTAGATTACCTGAGGCCAGGTGCGATTGTCTGGAGAGGAATCAGGGTACGGGGGTGGTTGTTCCTCCTCCATTGAAATTTTTGATTGTTTTTTCAAGCTAAAAAGCTGTTTGATCGATTTTAATGAAATACAAGATTTAACGGCTTCAACAGTTTTTTTTTAATGCCCCTTTTTTTTAAAAACACTCCCTTCTCAAACCAGAACTTCATCCAAACCCCTGTTGGCGGCCCTCTTCAAGTCCTTCAGCTCCTTCTCCTGCTGTTCCATAGTAATGCTTTTTGGTTCCAATGGAATCAGTCCGAGAGTTTCAAACATTTGCTTGTCATCGTTGTGAGCATTGTTTGGCGTCGTTAGGAGCTTGTCGCCTGTGAAAATCGAGTTTGCACCTGCCATGAAGCAAAGAGCCTGTTCTGGCTGGGTGAAACGAACACGACCAGCACTGAGACGGATCATTGTTTGTGGCATGACGATACGGGCTGTTCCGATCATACGAATCATTTCCCAAATCTTGACTGGCTATTTGTTTTAAATGTTTTTTTTTGGGTGAAAGGAGCGCAGAAAAGAAAATCAAAACCAATGTGGTACAGAATAAAAACAGGCAGCAAACCTCCAATTGTTCCAATGGAGTACCCTCGACTGCCAACAGAGCATTCACAGGAACACTTTCGGGGTGTTCAGGCAAAGTAGCAAGAGTATGCAACATTCCGACACGATCGCTATCACTTTCGCCCAATCCAATGATTCCCCCACTGCAAACGTTAATTCCAGCATCTCTGACATGAGCAAGTGTAGTCAAACGTTCGTCGTAGGAACGGGTGGTAATAATTTTGGGGTAGTATTCGCGAGAAGTGTCGACATTGTGGTTGTATGCCGTTAATCCAGCTTCTTTGAGTTGCTTCGCTTGCTCTTGGGTGATCATTCCAAGTGTGCAACACACTTCCATACCCATACCGCTTAATACATTGCAATTTTAATGGAAGACACCAAAAAGGAGGGGGTGCAAACGACATACCGAATCTCCTTCACGTATCCCAAAATATCCTTGAAGTTTGTTTTGCGACCTTCCATGTCTCTCCATGCAGCTCCCATACAGAACCGGGAGGAGCCGGCATCTTTGGCAGCTCTCGCAGCTTCCAAGACGGCATCTTGCTTCATGAGTTTAGTCGATTCGACAGCAGTGTTGTGTTTGGATGATTGAGGACTACAATTTGGCTTAGTAAGATTGATTTGGTGCAAAAGCCAACATGATGTTTGAAGGGTGAGAGGGGGTGGATCGAATAATCTTTTTCACATTCGATTATCGTGCTCTCTTTCCTTTGGCGAATGGGCCGTGAATGCGGATAGTTGAAGGGTGAGATAAGATGATGCATTGTGAGCAAGCCGCCCAAACAGCAGACAGGTGGAGGGGCCAAGACGCACCAGTACGAGCAATCTTCCGAGCATCCTCCGGTTTTGATGCTCAGCAGAGTGCACTGCTGGACCGCCCGTCCGTCAAAGTTCCTGCGATGCACCAGCGACTGCAGCGAGAGACATCAGCGCCAAACAAGAAAAAGAAGAACAAAAAGAAGAACAAAAAGAAGAGCGCACCGAGTAGAACAGCAGATCCATCAGCGGCGACTCGTAGATGGCGCCGATCTGCGCGCGCGTCCAGTTTGTCTTCGGCGCGCCGCCGGCGAGCGCCGCTTCTTCGGCGGCGCTCGGCGCCCGCGAGCGCGGCGCGGCGACAGCGGCCGTCACGGACGCCAGCGAGCGGCGCGGCTGCAGCGAGAGACGGCGCAGCATTTCGGGCAGAAAAAATGCCGCTTTTCTCCGTGTTCTCCGCAAACACAAACACCGGAAAAACTATCCTGTCGGCGGCCCTGTGTCGCGGCGCAAGCAGACGGCTCGGCGCTGAAAACGTTGCCTACATTAAGCCAGTGCAGACCGGCTTCCCGGACGACAGCGACGAGCGCTTCGTCACGGACTTCTGCAAGGGCATCCATGCAAGGACACTCTTTGCATACAGGGATCCCATCAGTCCACATCTGGCTGCAATAATAGTATGCTTTCTTTCGTTTTGTAGTTTTATACCAACTCAAGTCTCATAACAGGAAAACCGTCCACTTGACGACCAAACTGTCTTAAAAGCAATTCAAGAAGAAATACAATCGTCAATAAACAAGCGGCGATGTAAATCCAAGAAGGGTTTCATTTTGGTGGAAACAGCAGGAGGTTTGGTGTTTTTGCCTTTGAACCCTTGACACAATATCTCTGATATTGAATTGTGAAAGAATAGGAGTTAACTCGCCTGCTGCATCTGGAACCCTTCAATCCGATCTTTACAAATCTCTGCAAATTCCGTCCGTTCTGATTGGAGATTCCAAACTCGGTGGTATCTCAACCACACTCTGTTCCTATGAAAGTATGCGACTACGCGGATACGATATCCCCTTACTTCTCATGTTCAATGATGAACGATATCGAAATCACGAAATTATCCAAAAGTTTGTTGGCGCTCCCGTTGTTATTATCCCCACCCCACCTGAGAAACCATCTTCAAGCAATATGGAACAAAACCTTCAACAAGATCGATTCAATCTGCTTCAATATTTTGAAAGCATCGATTCGCTCATGGCGGAAACCGTGGACAGTATTTCAAAATAAACTGTATTTGTTTTATGGTTTACAATTCTATGAAATCGTCATTCATCGTCAAGTACACCTGGCACATATCCACACTTGTCGCAAATTTTGATGACATTCTCGTGCGGTGAGTCAGGACATTCCTTCACTGCTTTGAGGTATTTTAGTGGCAGATGAATGTCTGTGTCACGAAATTCCAATAAATTAGTATATATTTAACCATTGAACTGGGAAGAAAAATACTTAACGAGATGCATCACAAAACGGCGGATCTGTCGTATACTTGCAATTACAGATACTATAGAAAGACTGCGCTCCACCATCTTTTTTCGTTCCTTCCACAACCCATTTAAGAGGTTTGAATTTGGTTCCAATATGGCTTTCTATTTGAAAAAAAAAAAAAGGAATCAGAGTGCTTGAATGGTTTGACAAACAACAAAAAGAAATAAGGAATCACCCAACTATCGCACCACGGTTGTGTTTTACTCAAGCCGCAGGTACACCAAAGCTTTGTTTCACCCATAGATAGGTTTCGTACGTTGATTGGACCGTACTGTCACACGACATCCCAAGTTATTATTTGACAGTTTCGAAATGAAAGCAAGGAGTGTATGTACCACCAACATACCATTGGCACACACGGTTTCAAGCATGGAGCGCTTCCAAGATCTTCAATATCGGCTGTGGGTGCTGATGTAGTCGGTGCTCCGCTCATTTTCGGAATAATTCGGAACTCAAAAATTATAAATAAAAAAAAATCATAAATGTACTTTAATTTTTCTGATGAGTGAACCAAAAAAAACAAAAAAACACACGTGTCTCAATTCTTGATCTTGATTCCAACACCAGCATTCACATCCTTGACAATCTTTTCACTCCACCCGACGTGATCGATTCCGATATAGTCATAAGCCGCAAAGTTCCGTCCTGCTAGGACATCTGAATCCAAAATCTCGGTTGGTTGCGCGAATCCAGACGGGACAACAAAGAACTTGACTTTCCCACCGTCCTTGTCTTGTAACTGGGCGCGTGCAATCAATCGCTCTCTGGTGGCAGAAAAGGGCTCTCCCTTTTTGAAGTAATAAAGATGGGCAGATGAGCTAATAAGATTTTTTGACGAGCTGTGCTTTTTTTTTATACATACCTTGCGCAATGGAAATTTGAATGGAATACCATGTCCACGAGATGGGTGTTGATTAAAGTGGAATACATTCACATACATATCACCCTTGTGTAATTTATCCTCTGGCAAAACCTCCTGATTTTTTTTTGGTTACAATCATACATTAGTTGTCATTTCATTAGTTGTCATTTTTCAGGGAATGGGGGGTTGTCAAAGTTCACCTCAATATACAGTCTTGAGTTGACTCCCACAGAAGAAATAGAATCCGTATGCCCAAAAAACTTTTGAATCTTGTGTGCAATGACTTCGTACACTCGTAGTTCCGCTTTCGGGCCAATTGGCAAATCAGAGACTTGAGCTTTGAACTTTCTGACCAATTCACTTGTATGAGCTCCTTTAGAAACCAAGAGCTCGATTGGCCCCTTTGTTATTTCCCCGTCGTTATTACAAAGTTTTGCAATCTTATGAAAGAAAAAGGGGGGGACAAAAAACCTACCCATTCATGCATGCTATGATCCACAAAGCTGATTCTAACGTATCGGTTCTTTTCCAACTCAGATACTTCAATATCCAACACTTCATAATAGAGAACATTGGTTGCCATCAACTGATTATAGAATCCAGTGTTCAAGATATCATTCAAGTTGGTTTTCTCTCCCTTTTTGACGGCTAGTTTGTTCATGAGACCTGCACTGGTGAACAGTTGGATTTTGAGTGGATCGGCACTCAGTTTTTCTCCCACTTTAGAAAGAACCTGTGGGGGTTTTTTTTTTGTTTCAGCATTCCATTATTTGTCGAAAAAAAAAAAGGTCACACTCTCACATCATCGTATGGCATCTTCTTATGTAACATCAACTCCAACTCTTGAACAAACTTTGTTGGACGATCTGATGGTCGAGGCTTAAAAACAACCACATTTCGATTATGCATTGTATCAAAGTATTGCTGAATCGTAGCGATAGATTTATCTTCGATTTGAGACCTGACGTTTTTTTGGGATAAATGTCAAGCTAGAAAAAAAAAATGGTGCCAGGGTAAACCACATACTCAAATGCGGTCATGTCTCGTTGGTAGCAAATGATATCTCCATCACCAAGCTCTGCATGAGCAAAGCTTTGTTTGATTTTAAGCTCGTCGATCATGTCGGGTTTCACTTCCTGTTTGTCCCCGATTTTATATCAGAATACTCTCCAAAAAAAAAATGAAACGAAACCAAAACACGCACTTCAAACAGTAACAGAGGCGTCTTGGATGGAAGCCCTGCACGTTCCCATAGAATAGGCAGAATCTCTGTGATCTTGGAGCTCTTGTTTGGGATATGCACTTTTCCAGCGTAACTAAACAAACAACAATTAAAAAAAAAGGTTTCAAATAAAGAGAGACAAAGAAAACTACACGCACCGAACAATAGATGTGGTTGGATCGTAATACTTCAAGAAAATGGATAAACTCTTTTCAGGTTTAGGACTACCAGGCATGGTAATACCCCCCGCGTCACCAATTTCAACAAACAATCTCAAGTCTGGGCATAGATTGGACAGCTTTTGACGAATTTGCTCAAGAGCTATAACAACAGATCAATTACATTGAAAAAAAAAAAAAAAAAAAAAAAAAAGCTCTCAACTGGTGTTATCGTCCGAGCTATTCAACAAAGTATCTGGACGAACTGTCTTATTTTGTCTACCAACAAGTGTCCACACGCTCAAACGATCCACCGTCACCCCACCCCCAATCTCCTTGATCAAAGCCTCCTTAAATCCGGCAAAAGTTTCGTCCTTCTTGAATCGCATTGTCAAGACTGGCGTAATCGGGTACGCCTTGTTTTCAAAGTTGCATAAATCAAAGCCGCGATGTTTCAACACGTGGTCTTCCAAAAGTACTTTTGTGTTGACATAGAGGTGTGCTTCTTCTCTCTCCTTTTTGATTCGTTCTTGCTCCAAACGCTCAGCTTCGAAGCGGACGCCTGTATTTTGAAATGATTCTTTTTTTAAATCCAAATTCATCTCTGAAAAGCAAAGTGTGAGTCTTACGCAAGTGGTCTTGAACGTCCTCATCTCCCAATGGCGCAAATATCGTGTTACTATCGCCGTCTCGAATATAAATGAGCATATAGGCGTTTGTAAACCGTTTCGTTGGTTTTGGGATGGTTACTTGCGGCTGCTGAAGTTGAAGCTGAGCCGCCTGTTTCAGCGCGGCCAAGGACTCGCCACCAAAGTTATCCTCGAAAACTTCACGGTGAAGACATGGCGTTACTCTGTCGTCGTCGAATTTGAACCACTTGTCATTTTTTGCAGGCCGCAGGAAAGCACAATAGTGACCGCCTGTGATATCTCCTGAGTGGACAAGGACGCCGTAGAGCCAGTAGTTTTGTGGAGTTACGGGTTGACTTTCCAAGAAGGCATCTAAATTCAGCTCTGCGGGATACTCGTAACGGTCGTTGATCTGATTTTCACCACAATTGTTAGTACTACACTGTAAAAAAAGCAGAGGAATTCTTTCACCTTGACCATACTGTCTTTTTCAACATCGTACTCAAATCGTTTCAACTGCAAGAACAGAACAGGCGGGAGTGATGTGAAAACCACACCCTTCTTGGCATTCTGAAACAACGTCGGCCTCTTCAACACCAAAAAAAAAAGAGACGCGATGGGGAAAAGTACCTGAAGTCCGAATCCTTCTGCCTGATACTTGTTTTCGCCTTCCAAAGTCTCAACCGAAATATAATCTTTGAATGAGTCAGCAACCCCTTGACAGCCTTTCACGTTCAGTTGAATATCATAAAAGTCTTCAATCCGTGAACTTTCGTATTCGACATCCATGCATTTGATGTAACTCTTGTACTCCCCAACAAACAACTTCCGTATCGCTCCTTCTCCTTTCGTACCCAGCATTTTGGCTTCTAAATTGTCCTGCAGGACACGGTTGAATTCTTGAATGTCGTGCTGCATAAAACTGTCGGCGGCATCCCAACCAAACGACTTTGTGAGTTCGATAGTGGCAGCAGGTGTATTACTGTGTTCAAGTTGATAAAATACGCGCTGGAGGGCCAAAGGAATTGATTTCGTTGGAGAGTCGTTGTCAGTCGGAATGGTGTAAGTTGCCTACATATCACACATGTTAAAGAGATTCTTGAAATCCAAGAATCACGGAGTCCCACCTTTCTAAAGTAAGGAATAAAGTAGAGCGATTGAAGAAGCGAATTCATATAGCAGGTCGCACCCTGGTTCTTGAACCCGACAAATCCAGTGGCCACCTTGGAGTCATAGCTTATTCATTTTCAATTCAGTTCTCTTTATACTATCAAAGAATCGGATTTCACATTACTTGATGTAATTGTGCCACAAATATCCAGTGACGTCTTTCATGACACGCATATGGACAATGAATAGCGCCTGATCGTCTTCCACAAGAGAGTGGTTTGTTCCGTCCAATGGAACCACCAGTTGGTTAAGCTTCACCAAGTGGTTGAACCCCCAGTCCGCCTCATAAGGATTGAATCGGTGTTGAGCAGCTGCAATCAACGGGAATATATTAATGACAATGACAAGAATACGAAAAGACTCGGCTAAGTAATAGTACGCAACTGGATGATCTGTATACGGCCTCATTCTTGTAGTTTACAATCGCCAACGAGAACTGAACGCAAATGTGCCATGCGCCGTCCTTCGGCATCATTGGCGCATCGACTGAATCCAGAAACACCGATAGAGTATCCGACTGTTGGTTTCCAGTGGGAAACAGGAGAATGCGCCTGAGTGGTTGTTGTTGGCCAATCGAAGCATCATTTGCGAAGCAACAAACCACTTTGCTCCGTTACATTCAAATTCTGGACTGTAGAGCTTCTTTGTTTGTCGAGACGTTGAAGCCCATTTGTCAACTAGCCATCGGTGTGTGAACTCCTCCTCAACTTCAAGACCAATATCCGGAAGGATGTCCCGCAGCTCAGAGACTCTCGCCGCTGTTAGTTTTGATGTCGATGTTAGAATAAGAGTACGTATTGTGGTTTGGTACTGCGAGGAGAGTTTTGGCTTGGTTATTAGGTGCTTGAGGGTATCCGGATCGCCAGGCTGAAGCGTTGTCCATTGAAGATACTCCTTCGTCTTCATAAATCAGATGATTCTAAAGGACTGAACTCACTGGGCAGCTGCAATTGCGGGTTGCCGTTCATTTCTGGTTTTCCACAAGTTTTTGGACGCCACTCAAACGGTTGATATTCGTCAATCTAAATCATCGTCGTTAAAAGTCAATTCAAGGGTGGAGAAAGCTGTGTTTATTTTGCTAGTTTATTTTAATATCTCATTCTGCACGTATTCGAAGGGGTGGGATAAGAGGCGAGCTGGCATGGAGCTCTGTACCGACAATAGCACGTTTTCTTTGAAAGAATAGTTTTCTTTGGGTGCCTGAGAGTTTAATCACGTTTACAAAACGTTTCAGTGCAAGAACCTGTAGTAACCCATGTTTTCGAAAATAAAACACTTACAATAACCCAGACAACATTTTCATCTTCATTTTGTTGATTTGCCTGCTTCGTAGTGATTGATTCCAGATACTGCTGGCCTCTTGAGCTCAAATAATTTGCAACCTGTGGTTGAACTGTATTAATTCCAGCAAAGCCTGCACTTCCCACCTGCTGCTCCTGCTGCTCCTCGTAATTATCATTTATCAATGTCGTTATGATTTCAGGTGACGGCTGCACGCTCTGATTCAAGTTTGCCGCCCCTTTCTCATCGCGTTCCGCCTCGCTGTCCTTCAAGTAGTCCAGCTTTGCCACCAAAAGAGGAAGAACCGTTGCTGTTAAAATACTCGCTGGATCGTCACGGTGATGTCTCCTGTTTCTTCGCGCTTTCTTACGGAGTGCCTTCAAAATCGAAACTTCATCCATTTTGCGCAAATGCCAATCACAACTCTTCGTTCCTCTGAGCCAACATTGCTGTCAACACTTAAAGAAAAAGACGGTCGCTCCCAGCAAGAAGCATTAGCAAACCTAAGACTAGATGCTGGTCGGAAGCTGTTGGGCGATAATAAGCAAGAGGCGCTATATCAGCTGCTACTGTGTTTAGACTGTTCGTTCTTCTGTCCTGATGTATTCCCTCCCTCTTTTCAATTAATCTTTTGAATTATTTACAGACATTCCGTCTTCTCTTCTATCTTATTTGGCTGAATTCTCTCCAACAAGTTACTCACACAGGCTGTCAATTCTTCTCCACACCCTTATACCACTTCTTGCTTCTCATAACATTACTCTGGATCCTTTGCTTTCAGTTCATAAATTATCGCCTGATGACCTTCGCATCCTGCCGCTGACCTCAAAGCAGTCCAACCAAGATGACCTTGTCGACTCCTCACTGCCCATACCCCCTTTTCACTTCCTTCATCTCGATCATTTTTCAAACTCAATCAATGAGCTCAAAGTACTGGCGAATTTAAACCGAGTTGTGAGCTTATATGCTGCTGGACATACTGACGGTGCCAGCGAAAAAGAATAATACCGGTGAGAATCCTGCTGCGCTAGGTACTGCTGAAATTTGGAGATTGGTGGATGTCTATTACGAGGGGCTGGATTTACATTGGTATGTTTTCCCCCCACGTCCCGAAGCGGCGAAGACTAACGCCATTGGTTCAGGATGGTTGTACTGGGAACTTGGCATTTGTATACTGGTCAGATTCGGGTCTGGTTGAGAAGGATTTTTAACAGAATGCAAGAGTCTGCTGTCCAAAAGAGTTACAACCGTACCCAACCAACCAGTATGTGTCAACATCTCCCTTTTTATTCATTTTCAAACTTATTTTTGCCCTTTTCATACTGGCCCATGCAGGTAACTCCAGTTAAAGTTGTGAAATCGTCGCG
>JAIVFH010000344.1:0-25727 GCA_025765595.1 Obelidium mucronatum
CGCGTCGTAATCGCTGCCACCTTGGGCGCCATCAACGACGCGAGAACAACAGAAGTTCTCCCCAAATACTGAGTGCTACAGTGAAATCTGTCTTTTCGTCCGCCAATTCTTGTATTCCATGAACAATCAAAAACAGAGTCCCAGGGCCACGGTTGTTATAATGAGGAAAGCAGTCTCGTTGTGTGTTTCCCAACGGACATTTCGAACCATGAATGCTACTGGCGCAAGAAAAGCGCCGAGGATCAAGTTATAGATACGAATAGCTATATAGGCGGGAGAAGATGAGACTCTACAAAATTCAAAGCTGGATTCATTGGAAATGGATTTGGTTACAACTCCCATACGCTTTGAGAAGGTAAAGCAGAGCAGTAACAACTTAAATAAAAAACATGTTGAATTTCGGTTAGTAGTCATTTTGATTTTAAATCTAATAAATGACAAACCAAATTAATCAAGACCATTCCTGTATTGAGGCGACGGAACCAAACAAGCTCCAAGATCCGCGTTTCGAATATTTCGCTTACCAAACATTCTCACCAAAAGCAGATTCTTGCTGATTATCGTCGAAATCGCGCAATTGTATCCAATCACAGCCAAACTGAATCGAATTTGACATTTTGATGCAGTGACTCCTCCAATATATCCAGCCAACGAGGAAAACACGGCCCCACATCCAGAAATTACCAATAAACACTCTGGAACAGAAGCGATTTTGATGATTGTTGCATGGCGATTACAATACAAAAAGACCCCAGAGAGTACAGCTGTCACCACTCCTGCTGTACCAAGGATGCATAGAATAAGTCCTTCACGCGTTTTGAGCGAATATATATAAATAACCGGCTTGTGTTTGCCGCCGTCAGATGGTGGTATCATTGAGCCACCAAAGAAGACTGGTTTTCTTTGATAAATGAACCTGTCGGGATAAGAGTAGCCGAAAACTGTCAAGAATACATGTGTGTGTGTGTGTCAAACATCTGTTCTCCAAACCGAAAAATAGTTACCAGTTTGGTTGTATTTATCTCCATTATAATAAGTAACCTGGTATGGTCTGAGAGAGAAATGTTAATTATTGCCCTTTTCCCCCCACATACAGCATGATACAAACATGACCAGATCACCATAAGAATCAAAATTTAGTACCGAATCCAGGCCAATAAAATCAGTTGTTTGAAATAAAGTGTAGTTCAAGAGGTGTTGGGCTTGTCGTTGTGCCAACATTTCAATGGTAACGCTTCCACTCTTGAGAAGATTGTCGAATCCAGCAAGCATTGCCATAACACAATCAAAAGATGGGGCTGCACCTATATTGGAATTGTCGGCCAGCGTTTCTGGACTGGTATTTTGGATGAGTTAAACTTAAACAAAAAAAAAAAAAAAAAAAAAAAAAAAAAAAAAAAAAAAAAAAAAAACCACAATAACAACAAAAAAAACGACCTCAATTGCTCTGGCGTGAGTTTCGAAATCTCTAAAACGCGATTATAAAATTGCTTGAACTGCCATGTGTACAAGTCTGGTGGTTTCTGTTGAAAGTGGATGAAGCCAGTGACAGCCTTGTGAATGTCAAAATTATACACTATTGCTACACAGATTAGCGAGAGGTTATATCACAAAAAAAAAACATAAATTTCTCACTTTGAGATTGATTGTCGTACAGGTCCGGAGAATTATAACCAATCCAAACAAATTTTGGGCCAACCAGTCCAACAGCGGCCATTGAGTAATATAGCTGTGCCGTAAAAGAGTTTTGGCCGCTTATTATTATATACCGAGCGTCACTTTGCAAGAGCTGTTGTTTGGTGTGATCCAAATCACACTGTCGAAAAGTCCCTGCCAACCCCACGTTTGCAACAATTGTAATGTTGCTCTTTGAAAGAGATTCCGTGATTTCGAATCCAACTGCGTGAGTGATGGTTAGGCTATCTGGCTCAAACAAAAAATATTCCCCCACATTGCATTCCCATCTCATCTCCACGCTGGAAAACTATAGCAACTCGAGATATCTTCCATGATTTTAGAAGCTGATAGATATTTAAACCTAGTCCTGCGTTTGTGTGAGTTGTAATGTTAACAGTAACATTTTTTGGTGTTTTTTTGTTGAACCTTTTGAAGGAAGTGTTCTGAAGAAGTAAGGATATCGGCTTTTGTTTGATAGTCGAGGTGAAACTGATCCCGAGGAGCAGTATCTGTGGTATGATGATGTATTGAGTTATTACTTTTTGAGAAGAAGATTGAATTGAAAGTATGTATGAAAGAAGGAAGAAGCGGTATGAACAAAGGAAGAAATGATAATACACCGCCTACGGCGGTTTAAAAGAAGAAAGAAATGAGAATACACCGCCTGCGGCGGTTTGAAAGAACGAAGAAATGAGAATACACCGCCTACGGCGGTATGAAAGAAGGAAAAAATAAGAATACACCGCCTACGGCGGTTTGAAAGAAGAAAGAAATGAGAATACACCGCCTGCGGCGGTAAACTACCGCCTGCGGCGGTAAACCACCGCCTCCGGCGGTGTATACCACCTTCGACAAAAGACACTCACGGAATCTGATACTGCGAAAACACGCCAGCAACACTTCTTGCAGTTGTGGAATATTCATTGCCAACAACACCAATGACATCTTCATGATTAAAAACGACATCAGAACTCATGACAGCAGTTGCATATCCGCCAGAATAACCACTATAAGAGTCAACAACACCAGGATAGTAAGCGCCGCAGTCAGTAAATCGCTTGATGTGAACATGAACGTTGGGCAAGATTGCAGGATTCTCGTTGACCATGTCAACAGCAGCAACCATGGCCATGTCATTGAAAAAGAAATTTCCATTGGAGGACGTGACGGCTTGTGATGAATTTTCTGGATCAATGACAAACTTTGTAACCAGAGAGCCCGATAGTTCAGTGTCTTTCCAGACGCAGTAGTTTGAGACGAGAGCCAGGGTGATGTGAGTTATATTCGCCTTCTTCATGTTCTTTTGGGCTTTTGCCGAGAGCGCGACTGTAAAAATGCTGCTAAATGTAAATCCCATTCTGCCGTCGGCACTTTTCAGAGATCGCTAAAAAAAAAAGAGTAACAAATAAATTGATGAAGCCAAGCGCGTGGCTGACGGCCCTCTGCGCCGGCGCGCACGCCGCGCGCGCAGCCACGCTCGTGTATGCGAATGGACGCATGGACGTGGCGTCGGACACGGACGGGTTCGGCGGCTACCTGCTGCCGCTCGCGCTCGTGGCGGACGCCGACGCCAGCGGCTGCGCGCCGCTCGACGCGGCGGCGCTGCAGCGGCTGTGGAACGTGCGGGGTGGCGCGTGGGTGGCGCTGGTCGCGGCGGGCGGCGGCTGCGGCGTGGCGCAGAAGGCGGCGGCGATGGCGGCGAGCGGCGCGGCGGGCATTCTGACGGACGAGTGTTCTTCTGCGTCTTCTTCTCTCTCTGCTTCTACACTCTCTACTCCAACTCTCAACATCGCCTGTCTGCGCCCAGAAGACTCCCGCGCCCTGCTGCAAGACACCCGCCGCCTGCACGCCCGCGACGCCTCGTCGCCAAAACCTATTTTTAGAATCCGCATCGCGCCAGACCCGTCGCGGCTGCACGTGCTCGTCATTGTGCTGTGGCCCGTTGTCGTCATTGCCGTCTACGAGGCCGTCTTCCGTCTCAAGAAGCGCTGGAAGACCCAGGCCGTCAAGAAGGCACTCGCGCGGATCCCAATGCACCCGTGGGGCCAAGAAGAGGAACGCAACGATCTGTGTCCAATCTGCATCGAAGACTACGTAAGGAACGATTGGATCAGAGTCCTGCCGTGCGGCCACGATTTCCACGCCCTGTGTGTCGACAGGTACATCTTTACGCCACGATTACACCATTGCGTTCACTGAAAATTCATTCTGAATCAAGGTGGCTCATATCAATCGCTGGTATTTGTCCGCTATGTAAAAAGTCGTGTGTTCCTCAAACTTCATTGCAACCTTTGGATGACCATGATGTTGTCTTCCCTGAACTGTACAATGACCTTCCTCATGAATTGGCAGTTAATTTCTCCAACGACACATCATCAACGAATACCATCTCGGCAGTTGCTGCGTCGAGTCCTCCAAGAATAGCCTCAGAAAACAGTGACGCTCTAGTTCCCGGATATGATCTTCTAGAGCACCCAGAGCACCCAGTTTCAGACTTTTCTGGTGGTGTTCGAAAGAGAATCATTGGAGAACCTGATCATGAAGCGGGTCCAAGCACTGTTAATGTTCCCAATATGGGGCCTTGAAAGAAACCTACTCTTGCATCATCTTCATCATGAACATCATCCATGTCATCACCATCACTGCCTCTCAATCTTATTTAGCATCCTGAAAGAAAGAAAAAATGACCTCATGTGAATAAATATATAGAATATGTACCACAAAATAGAGCAAAATAGAAAAGCGCGTGTTTTCTTTCTTTTTTTTTACATGACAAAAGAAAGATGGACTCTTCCAGAACACTCAAACCAATGAACAACAACCCCAACAGTGGTTCTTCGAGCACTCCAAACTCGCCATTCAGGAAACTGAGTACATCATTTTCACCGCTTTCCAAAACATCCACTGCTGCCCGAGACTCTTCTCATTGTGGCTCAACGTCATTTGGCGTTGCAACGGCGGGACCAATCAACTTGGCATCCATACCCGCAGTGGAAACAAAGAGCTCAACACTTCCCCGTCGCATGCCTGAAATATCAAATAAAACTGCTAATGAAAGCGATGGAATGTCTTCGGGAGTATTGCGCCGCTCGTCTGCAGCTGGAAACGTGGTTTCGGAATACACAAAAGCATCAGAAGTGAAAACCAGTACACATACCCTGAAACGGTTAAGTACAACCGGAACAGCAGGAGCAATGCCTCGCGTGAATAAACTTCAAAGCGGTGGTGGTGCAGCAGCAGCAGATGCAGATGATGATGTGGGAGACTTGAAACGCGCCATGAATTCTGGAGACATGTTTGGAGAATACAAACGACAGTCTCAGTCATGTATAACTGCATCCACTCAAATGATGATGCCTAAAGTTGCGCAAAGCAGCAGGAGCGAAGCGACTGATTCAGGGACACTGAAACGGACATCTGGATCGGGAGATGTGTTGGGAGTTCAAGAATTCTTGCAATCCAGTGAGAGTCAAAGTCGGCCCCGCAGTAAATCGGGCACCAAAAAATCTAGTATTCCGTCGGTTCAGCAGATTTCAGAGTCAGAAGGGATGGGGGGTTTGAAACGGTTCGAAAACAGTGGAAACATTTTGGGTGACATGCGGGAAAGTCCAACGTCCAGTAATACCAACAGTAAACAAGGAAGTATGTCGCCTTTGATTTCCCGAGCTGCGGGACTCGACGGTACATTGAAACGATCCAGTGGTTCTGAAAATGTTGGATCTCAACAACGAAACAGTCCATCTTCTTCCTTGGACAATAATGATGCCAAAATCGAAAAGACTAGGCAATTTGGACAGATTGAAGTGGCGGGTGAACGCAAGCTTTTGGAATATGAGGCTCCTGTACCTCAAAAAATGCGCCAACTAGGTCAAATTGGAGTCAACCTACATCAATATTCTATCGCTTCATCATCATCAAGTACTCCAAGCCCGGTGGTCATGCCTGAACGCGATGAATTTTACTCCAAAGACGGGCTGGGCACTGCTTCCAAAACAAACAACAAAGGCCATTTCACATGGAACTTTGGAACAGAATCCCCGACGGGACTTGCATCAAAATCCAACAACGCCACCGCTCCACCACCATCAAGAAAAAACGAATCAAACTCTTTACGAACATCAATAACAAAGCAACCACAATCCCCGATAATACATGAACTAAAGCAGACACCCGCGCCACCACCACCATTACATACAAACAGACGAACCAGCAACAACCTCCCTGAAAGCCGAAACACCTCCCCCGAAACAAAACTCCTCAAAACCTTCCCACCCAACGACAACGACAACGACACGAGTCCAAGAGAAGACGAAACCAGCAGCACCATCCAACTCCGACGAAGCCCATCACTTCCTCGACCTCCCACGGGAACCCGCAATCCAACTCACATTCGCCGGCGTTCCGTGAAACCAGAAAAACAAACGCACCAGCAGCAGCGATCCTCCAGCGTTATCCTACGGGAATCCTCCTCGCAACAAGCACCTGAAGAACCGTCATCGTCACTGCACCTTGACTCTGGATTCCCATCGACTGTAGGCCTCCTACTAGATTCAGTTGTTGTTGGCGGTGTCTCTGAGGATTCATTGACTACATTGGAGCCGGCGCTTCTTGCGAAAAGAAAGCAGGTTGAAGAAACGGTGGTGAGTAGAGTTCTTGGATTAGACGGAGGAGATGTGACGACCTTGTCGAAAATGCATGGGGCTGTGTTGTCGCATTTGACGAGGGAGCAAGGTGTACGGCATCGATGGTTGTATGCTATTTACTGTGTCTTGAAACTTGTTAGAGAGTCCATGAGGAATTTGAAGGAGCAACGTTGTCATCAGCAGCATCCGTTGGAGGATTTGAAGGATGATAAGAGGGTGCAACATAATGTGTTTAGGACACGTCAATCTAAAGCAGATACGATATATTCTTGCAAAGTGAGTTTTTTTTTGAGGAGGAAGGGAGGCAACAGAATTTACTGTCTGATGATGAAAAAACAATATACTAAATTAGGTCCGAGCATTGTTGCAGGAAAAGAGAGCGTCGAATATTATAAAGGCGATTCAAAAGATTTTGTTCATGAGGTCGAATTTCATGTATCATCTTTCATCAGATCAGCAAATTCGTCTGTGCAGTGTATTACAGGTAAGGAAGAAAAAAAAACAACATTTTTATACCATATTATATTCAAAACACTTTGGTAGTTTCGAGCTTTTTCGAAAAGTGATATAGTTGTTAAAGAAGGCCGCGAAAGGAAGCACGTGTGTTTCATTTTATCTGGCGAATGTGAAATCAGTTCAGAGCGAAGCAAACAAACAGTTGAGATAGACCTCTCGATTAAAAGGGGGTTCATCTGAGTGTAGCGATTTGCTAACAAAAATTATGTTTGCAGCACAATACTTTGAGCAATGGGGATACTTTTGGTAACTCAACGAAGGGATGCTGGACAGCCACAGTTCGTTGTAAAGAGGATACTGAATTACTCATTGTTTCACAAAACGATTACGTTGAGGCAAGAGACACTATTTAATTGGTCATTTTTAATCAACTGAAAGTCGTGCCCTTCTTTTATCTTTCTTATTTTTTTTTTTTGATTTAATTCATCCCGACACCACACCAGATTATGGATTTGGGAAACGAAGAACAGATTGCCCTTCACATGAAACACCTTTCCGAAATCCCACATTTCGCCAAACATCAACCCTATCAACACCTCCTCAAACCGTTTGCAAGCGTATCGCAGCTGTTTTCATTTCATCCACAAGAACCCATTATTCATGAAGGTGTCGAGAATTTCAGTGTATTCTGGATTCTTAGTGGAACTTGTCGGGCAGTCAAGCTTGTTCCTTTTCTTCGGCGAAAAGAGATGGCGACGGCTACTGCTGCTGCTGCAACACCCGCAGCAGCAGCAGCCGCAAAGAAGAAGTACATGCTCGCAGAATATGAGCCTGGAACTACTGTAATCCAAGAAGGCGAAAAAGTCGTGATGCAATTATTAACGATTCGAGAGTTGGGACCAGGCGATTATTTTCCAGATTTGACTTGTCATGAATATGATGAAAACAGCAACAATGGCGGTGGGGGATTGAAGGGAAATGTATTGAGTAGGTCAGGGTTGTTGGCGCGGTTGAAGTGAGTTGAAGTTTTTCTTTTACTTGATTATTTATTTTTTCCCCCCGTTCCTTTTAAAACAGCGATACAACTCCGTCAAGACCAGATTCAAGATCATACGTTTCTATAATAGCAAACACCAAAGTAGAAATCTTGGGTATGACTCGGCTCGATTATACACGGCTGGCATCCACTGAGATGATTCTGGAAAGTATGTCTGAAGGTGGGAAACTTCGAGTACCTTTAGATGCGCTTCAAAAATCTGTGCTCTCATCAACAAACAATTTATGAAAACATTCGATATCTCGATTCGATATTACCGTTTTTTTTTTGTTTTTTTTTGTTTTTTTTTTGTATATGAGTCGATCTCAGGGAAAAAGTGGCTTATCCCCCAAATCACAAATTTTGATTTTATTAAATAAATCGAAAGCCCTTTGAATGCGCTCTTTTTTGCATCTAGAATCGTCATGAAACGTTTAGTATTCATTGAGTTATTGCGTGTCAAAGGTCACACATTTCGACTCTTGTTTTCGGACATTTTTTAGGCAACCGGGAGCTAGAAAACACCAAAAAACTGACACGTTATGGCAGCACCGCTGCCAACCCATCCACTTGAACTCTTTGACATGGACAATGATTGCATCGATTTTTCAGTCTTGTCCGAGCCATCTGGAGCCGTAGAACCACGAGAAGAAATAGAAGACAACAGCAACCTTGCTGATGGCGACTCTGACAGTGACTCTGACTAACTCTACAGTGATAGCGAAATTGATTCCGATGGAGATTTGGAAGATAGGGAGGATGTTGATGCAGGTTGGTGTTAAGTGACTGATGTTGTTGACTTTTCCTGGCACTCAAAAACAACTACAGTCTTGGTTTGCCATTGCGCTATGTCTTGTACAACAATTTCATTCACGCAATCGGAATCACAGGCTATTTGCCGTCGTACTTGGAGCAATCGATCGGGACAAGGAGTTGTTGAAGAAGGGGGAGGTGATTAAATAACATCACACCAATTGAATGGTGTATCGTACAGCAACCTTCTTCATATCAATCTGTGCAGATTCAAAATTAATAAACTTTATTTTTTGGGTGTTTTCACACTTTTTTGGAGGTGTTTTTCTCAACATTTTTGTTTGGGGGATAAGCCATTTTTTCCCTGAGATCGACTCATATACAACCATTTCGTGTATGAAGAGCCATGTGGGGTTCTCCATAGAAAGTAAAAAAAAATTACATTGGTATATAAAATTGGTATTTATTTGGGATCGATGTTACAGCATGAGAAGAAAGGAAAAAGAGGTTTTAAAACTTGAAATCGAGTGCGTTCAGTGTCGGTCAGGGAAAACCCCTGTTACCAGCTGGCAGCGGGAGCCCCTGAACCGATATCCCGCCATTACCTTTTGATCGCGTCCTTCCATGAAAACAAAAACAATAATATATGATATAGACTAAAAGAAAAGGAAATTGAAGTGAAAGAATGTTGTAAGAGAGCACTGGATAGGAGATGAATCAAATCAATCCCGCCAGATGGATAGATGCACTCGCGTTTTAAGCAGAGTACGCTACCTAGGGGCGAGTCTTCACCGAAGAACACTCGCCTCCTGCTGATAACCAGCCTGCTTGTTGGTGATGGAGGTTGGAGATTTAGGAGAGAGCGAGTTGTGAGAGAGAGGGAGGATGTTTATAAGGAGAAACCTTTCTTGACAATTCCACAAGTTTATTATTAGGTGAAGTAAAAATCAAGCAAGAAGTCTTTTTTGCTGAATATATATTAGCTCAGTAACAAGAGTATATATCACTTCAACCACATTTGAATTGTCCTAAATAATCAAATCAGCATTTGTTCTCCATTTCCAAACACCCACATATCACAATTGTACCTGTATCGACGTCACACAATTATACAACCGAGCTTGATCCTGAGAATGGATTCCTGAACAATATTTGCCCATAAAGTGCGGGACATACTTGGAACGAAAAAAAAGACAAGTTAGCACGTTCATTCACCCGCATTTATGTTTATACCCCATGAATGAATAACGCGACATTGCAGGTCATAATCTTTCCCAATGCCCCCGCAATTTCTTCCTTCATAAAGTCATGTTCTTTGGAAACAAGGATACCAAGAAATAAGTCAATGAAAGGCGTCATCATATGTTTTTGAAAGAATTCCTACATATCCAACAGTTTTTTTTTGTTTAAAAAAAAAGGCTTATATACAGGAAGCAAATATTTAAGTTACCTTTTGATAGAGCGCACACTTTGAATTCAAGGACTCCAGGCCATTCAAATTATGCCGAAAAACTTCCATATTCCTATCAGAGAATGATTTCGCAATCATCTATACAAATAAGAAAAAAGAAGGAACAATCGAAAACTTTTCATTTAATTCGCCTGTCATTCCAAAAAAATAAAAAAAATACAAACCTCCAACACTGATGCCACCTCCCTTTCATGCAAAGAAGCCGCCCGACTAACAGAGCTTCCAAAAAAGTGCCGTTGATGAAAAGTCAATAGAATGAATAAAAGATTGTAGAAATGCAGTTTCAATGATTCGCTTGATGAATCCTATATTTGGCAAAAATTAGAACCACACACCACATACACCACACGCATTAAAAAAAAAAAAACGAACCTCATGCCCAATGAACGAAAAACTATGCTGACAAAATGCAACCACATGATCTAAAAGCCCCTCTATACTTTTACTCGTATCCTGAACGACGGCCGTCAAAAACTCCAAAAACTTGCCCAACAATTCCACTTTTTTACTTCTTGCTGTCGTGCCGGTGGCGGCGTAGAACGATGATGCCGCTGCTTCTACACCTATTGTCACACCTCCAGCAGAAGCAGTGGCAGCTCCTATTGTTTCTACAGGAGACGCAGCGGCTTGCAGCAACCCTCTGGATTCCACCAGTTTCATAAACGTCTGCAAAGTCTGTATCACAAGCATCCCATTCTCTCGTGCACTTTGTCGTCGAAGGGATACCTGAAGCGCCAGAGTGAAGTCAAACAAAGCCAGTAACATGTCTAAAGGAAGGTGAGGGAAAGGGGGGGTGTTATTCAAAAAAAAATTGTTTGCAACTAAGTTGAGTCTGGGGTTGTTGTAATTTACCAAAGTCTTGCGAACAGACTTCATACAGTCCAAGAGCTTTCGACACAACACTCTTGACAACCATGTAGACAATGTTTTTCGGGTTCATTGGCTCATTGCTGACGGCTTCCATGCATCCGACAAACGATTCAAGTAAATGCTTTGTTTGATTTCGTCCATCCATGTCCAAAGGGTTTACTAGGAACTCTCCTTGATCGTTCCAAAGCGCATGGAACTGTGACAGTAAAGGCGCATAGAATTCTGAAAGTTGTCCGAACCGAATATTCCATTCCTTAAGTAAAGATTGGTTGGTTATTTAGCAAATCTAAATCTTTTTAAAAAAAACCATAACTTATTATGTGGTTTTACCTCTTCAGAAACTTTACTAGCCGCTGTTGGCACCACAATTGCCAAAGTCGCAACTTTATACAGGTTGAATTTACATTCCCGTCCTCCTGCATTACATGATGATCCCAAAGTTCTTGCGATTCCATGAATATCACTCCACAACGGCCGCATTCCAGGAAACCCAACAAGACCTGGTCGCACAACCGTTGCAACACTGACAAGCAGTCGACTCGCGGACAATGCCACATTCGGACTGTGCCTCGTTGTTGTTGGCCGAATCGACTGCTGTGATAGTGGACTCATCATGACAGAATTGGATGCTTGGTCAATGATAGTTGAGACAGATGTATGGAGCAGCGTGTTGAGAAGATTTGAGAATTGTGATTGATGGAGCGTTGAATTATGTTGGTTCTCGTACGCATGAACTTGGTATTTCTGGAACCAGTGAATGTATACTCGAAGACATGAATAAAGACCACAGCATCTACCGATTTGTCAAAAAAACCACACAAAAATATTAATCAGAACCAACGGTGGGGACAAAATCAAAGTTTTCGAACTTACAAGTATTTTCGCGTCTCGTCCAAATCACAGTCTTTCCGAATACTACTAGTGCTACTATGCACTTTTGACGTTTGAGCCAAGACAAGATTCAAGAGTTCCAAAACGGCTTCAACCAAAGAACTCGTGCTCTTCAAATTCTCTTCAAAGTTCCCCAACTCCACAAAGAAATGAGCGAGTTGGCCAACGAGTCGAGAAAGAACCAGCAGATCCTTGTATTTGAAGGCAAGACCGTTCGTTGCATTTGAGCCGCCGGTATTAGATTGTTGTTGAAGGAGCTGTTGTTGAAGTTGGGCTGAGTAGGATAGGAATAATGACGCAACGTGTTGGATAATATCAATTGGGTATAGATCTGATATTTTGGCTGCAAAAAAATCTGTTGAGTTACGGCGAACTAGAAAGCCGTTCACCCCTACTTACAAATCAGGGCAAGGCCAGAATTTAGAAACAAGTCCCCATCAGACTCCATCGAATGTTCTGCTACTGCTGCTTGGGCAACGTTACTCTGACTACTCCCGATCTCAAACCCCAATTCCCGAAGATACTTTGGCTCCTCAGACCACAGCAATACACGAATGATTTGCTGTGCAAGTGAAACAAGGCCCTCGCGATACCGTTCTACATCTGCTGTTGCGCCTTCCAAATTCCGGGCATTCAAATACTCCACGAAAGCATCCCAAATCTGTAGGCAATCTAAAAATCGATCTGGATTCGGCTGGTTGAATGTGAATTTGAATAAGAGTTGTAGGAATTCGTCTAGAGGGAATAGTTGTTGTTGATGTTGCTGCTGTTGCTGTTGCTGATGTATTGATTCAACGCGTTTCATATGGTTCTTGACGAAAGACAGGGCAAGATGTGTCAACTTCAGGGTATATCTGTGTCATGGTTTCAATTTTTAAACGCTTTGAACTTTGGGATGTGTCCCAAAAAAAAAAAATAGATAACAATTAAAAATAAGGCACTCAACTGATCTTCGTCAGAGTTTGATTGAATACATCGCCGCAAAGAATCCACCAGCCCACCTCCAACGTGACCCAAAAAGCCAACGACAAAGTCGACCCCAACCAACTGTTTCCTTGAATCACAAAATTCCCCCAGGGCGTTACATGCTTCAACTGATATATTCAATGCCGGACAAGATCCCGTATATACTCGAAGTAGTGCTAAGGCTGAAAGCAGGAGTGAATTGATATCATGGACTGACGTTGCTGTATGGGAGGGAAGTATTCCTGGAGTCGATGATGAGGATGAAGATGGTGATATTTGTAATGAAGAAGCAGACGACGATGACGACAATGTTAGAACAAGGATCTGAATAGCCAGAACATACACATGTTCGTGAGACTCGTCTAAACTCCAAGAAATCCCAGATGATGGCGAGACTGGACTGGAAACAGCAGAATACAGATTATTTGAAGCAGATGTTGGAGTCAATCTCGATGGAGAGGATCCAAGGGCTGGTAATAAATGGGCTGCGACAGCAAAAATGGAATCTGCTGTTGTTGCCCCTCCATTTACAGGAGACTTCAAGACAGCCAAACACTCTCGCGTACATTTGAGCAACTCTAATCTAACATCCGGTTCCTGGTGTTGAAATGGGTATAGTTCCAAATAGGCTTTCGTTATACGAAATCGAGTCGGCAGGTTCAATTGTGACAGGGCATCAAACATGTTCCATTGACGTGAGGCGTATAAAAGTTTTGCCTGTTTAGAGAGAACCGAATATAGTTTCTCGGCCACAAAGGTTGGTAGGGCAGGATTGGCCAGTAACGACCACAACCTCGACTTTGCATGGAGTTGATCCTCGACACTGAGAAGCGGAAAGAAGCGCGGCGAAGATAGAGACTTGACGGAAAAATAGAAGTTAAAATTAGATGGAAAACACGTTATTACAGAGGTTGGTTTGGATAGTAGTTTGTAGACGAGGAGGGCGAAAAACACCAGCTTCGCATCGTCATTCGACCAATCAGATCCAACGGCTGCCAACAGCTGCGACACGTGGGGCACGGCTTCGACTGGTGCTGCGAGAAGCACGGCCACGGCGGCATTCGAGGCTGGCGTCGGCGCGTTCAAGTGGGAGAGCACAAATTGGCGATCAAACATAAATGTCTATAAAAGTATAGTAAAGAATAAAGAGAACTTCTTTTATTTCCTTGTTTGGGTAGAAACTGGTTATCGAGGTTTAGAAGCCGACGTTGAATTCTCCGAACCTGCACAGAAACACTCGTTAAACATGCATAGAAAAAAAAGCTCGGAACAGATTTAAGATGAGCGTACTTCTCGTAGTAGCCTGGAACTCTCCATTGGCCTCTCTTGATCATCTTCTCAACAGTGGCATCGATTTCTGGGACAGCCTTAACAACATCGTCAATCTAGAAAGAGAAAAAAGAGCACGAATCAGCACGCAGGAGCTATTTCATAGATTCAACGTGGTTTTGTGGAATTTCGCATAAGCAGGCATCCAGAATCATACAACGTTGAAGTTCATCAATTCGGCAAACTCTTCATCCCCCAGGCAATCATTATCCAATCACCATCCATCATCGCAGCTATATTGCACAGGCCTCAATCCGCATATCAATCGGGCGCATTATTGAGTTGGCCCCTACTAATTTCTTTTCCTTGAAGAGTTCAGGGCTCTCCCCTATCTGATGACAACAATTCAAGTCGCAACAACCCTTCCGATCCAGTTGATGCAATTTCAAGCGCTTTGATTAATCCTCCGACGTCCGCTGAATTCGCTCCTTTTTTCGTTTTTTTTTTTCGTTTGTTCAGATACATACAGTCAATTGGTCAACTGGACGGGCAGTTTCAATGTTGACAAGGAGATCCTTGAGTTCCACAAGTTCTTGGTTAATGTGAGCTTCAGTGGCCTGGGCAGCAGCAACCTGAAGAGCAATCGATTCAGTCCCATGCGTATTAAAAAAAAAGGCAAAAAGGCGTTGTTTGACGTACGGCCTTAGCTTCCTGGGCATCAATGACTCTGAGCTGCTCACGCAAGTCGTAGGTGGCTGGCTTGAAGGCAGAGAAGGCCTTCTCGGCATCGTTCACGATCTTCTTGTTGGAGAGCACCGCGCGGTAGGCCTCGAAGTTGATGGTGGTGCTCTGCTCCTTGAGATCGGCGATCTGCTTGGCCAGATCGGTGTGGCGGCGGCGGAAAGCGTTGAGCGACGCGACGGTGTCTGGGCGCAGCGCGGCGGCGAGCTTAGCAAAGTCGACTCGTTTGGCAGCCATTTTTGGTGTTTTCGAGAAGTCAATAAAGTGTAGATAAATAATTAATATTTAAAAAAATAATTAAATAAATGCAGAACACGCATCAGCCGCCAAAGCGGCGCCCGCCGCCACCGCCGCCACCGCCGTCCAAGGCGCTGCGCGACAAGGTGCGGGAATTGGCTGTCGGCGAGGCGTTTGCGGCCCCGCTTCAGCTTCAACAGCAGCCAGTTCAACAACCACTACAGCAGCCACTTCAACAGCAGGCGCCGCCACTGCCCGCGCGCCCCGCCGCGTCCGCGCTGCCAGCGAAGCCGCCGCCGCCGCCGCTGCTTCCGCCGCGCGCAAACACAAACGCAAACACAAACACGCACACGAAAGCACCGCCAGCAGCAAGTTCAACACCAACGGCAACGCAGACGCTGTCGACGCAGGCCGCGTCGCTGTCGCGCGCTGCGCCGGCGCCGCTCGAGACGCTGGCGGCCGCGTGCGTCGAATTCATCCACAGAGGCAGTCTGCGCTGCTGGGCCGCAAGCGGCCTGCTCGTCGTGACCGTCGGCGAGCGCAACCTGCGTGTGTGCTCGCTGAAGGACCACGCCAGAGAGCTGGGCGTCTACTCAATGGGGCCCGGCGCCTCCCTCATGAGCGAAAAGAGCTCGGCGTCGCTCTCGTCCACCAGCGGCGGCGCCGCAGACAAGGAATCAGAATCAAAATCATCAGCCCTCTGCTTTGTCCCTACCCCGTACATTGAAGACTCCACAAAGCAAGTCTGGCTGGCGCTGCAGGCCGGAGAACTGATATCCCTCGATCTCTCTAACCTGCCTCAAATCACTCTGCTCGATCGGAAATCAAACGCGCATCAAAGCACAGTCACGCATCTCCTCCCTGTTGCGACAAACCCGCCCGAGATATGGTCTCTGGATGATCAAGGAGGTCTTCGTGTCTGGAACAGTACCGGCGGATCCAGCAAATTCAGCATCACTCACACTGTCGCGATCATTGGCGAGGAGTCTTCGAATCGCGTCAAGGCAATCAATTGCCCTTGTCGTCTTGCAGAAATACTTGTGGACATGTGGGGGCAAATTTTTGGAAGTCAATGAGCCGAATTGTGATAACTCGAGCAAAGTGTTGAAAGTCAAGATAGATGTGACTGGCACGGCTGCGAATTTCATGTGCTTGAGTGGTGGTGGTGTGGAAGGCGGGCCTGTATACAGTGGCCATGAAGATGGCAAGATTATTGTTTGGGAGAGCAGCACTTTTACCAAGCGGTATGTAGTTGTGATGGGAATTTACAAAGTGTCTTCCCTCTGTGTTGTAGAGAGAGGGAAGAATATATGGGCCGGCTTCAGTAATGGAAAAGTGGTTGTTGTGGATACGAGTGTGTGGGATTCATGGGTAATCATGAAAGAATTTGTAGCCCACAGTGGAAGCGGCGGCACTAGTGTTGTGGGTGCCGTTGTATCTGGTGGAAACACGAATTGCGCTGTTTCGACAATGCTGACAGACGCAAAGACTCTTGCAGGGACTGGTAACATGTATGTCATCAGCTGTGCTGAAGATATTGGTCAGATTCGAGTATGGGACGGGTTTCTGACAAAGGACTGGAAAGGTGAACTTTGCAATTGATTTGCCGTGAAAGTTCACTGAATTGATCGAAACACTCAAATCCCTCAGACTCATATATGAAAGAACAACAAGATCGATATTGTACATACCGAGATATACCCGTCTTTGTTGGATCCTGGAACATTAATGCATCCAAACCAGAATCATTGGAATCGCTACCCTTCTCCCAACAAGTCCTTCACCAATGGTTCTCCCAATTCCAACCAAACCAACCACAGCAACTCCCCCCACCCTCCATCATTGTGATTGGCTTCCAAGAACTCGTTGACTTGGAATCCAAAAAAGCCAACGCCACACAAATCCTAAAAGAAATCACGCGATCAAAAACCACAAAAAGCGACAGCCGATTACAATACTGGCGTGAAAAACTCGTGAACGTGTTGGCTGAAACGTTACCCAACCTGCACTACCGCCTTCTGGAATGCCACCAACTATTTGGTCTCTTTCAATGCATATTTCTGTTGGAAGACGAGTATTACAAGTGTGCGCCGGGTTCAATCTCAGTGTCTCAAGTGAAAACGGGGATGGGTGGACTGCATGGGAATAAAGGTGGGATTGGGACGCGAATCGTCGTGGAGGATTCTAGTTTTTGTTTTGTAAATTGTCATTTGGCGGCTCATCAGAGTCAAGTGAGTGCGAGGAACAATGATGTGGTTAATATACGGGATGGAATCACTTTTGCATCCATGAAACAGTTGGATGGTGTTTTCACACAAGGTGGAGATGGAAGTCTGGTTTTGGTGAGTTATTCTTTTCACTCTTTTGTTTTCAGGAGGATTGACATTTTTTCCAAGGATCATGAAAACGTGTTTTTTAGTGGGGATCTGAATTATAGGATTGATTTACCTCGAGAAACGGTTCTCTCTGAGATTGAACATCGAAATTGGCCATATTTACTGGTGAGTTTTAACTCGCCTTTTTTTTTTAAAAAAAAAAAAAAAAAAAAAAAAAAAAACGCTCCCCACCTCTTAACTTACAAGCAACAAAAAAAAAAACTCCTTGCAGGAACACGACCAATTATCCATTCAATTGAAAACGAATCCTCAATTCAGTCTTCGTGCATTTTCAGAAGGACCCATCGCATTTGCACCTACCTTCAAATATAACCTCAACAGCAACGAATACGATACCTCTGAAAAGAAGCGCGTTCCCGCCTGGTGTGATCGCATCTTGTATAAAAGCAGCGGACTCGGAGGTGGTGGTGGTGGTAGTGGTGGTGGTGGGAAAAATAATGTTCTTGGGGCGGGTCAAGATGGAATTCAGTTGGTATCCTACGAACGCGGGGAATGCACAATGAGTGATCATCGACCCGTGAGTGCATTGTTTATGGTGCGGATAAAAAAGGTGGATAAAGGCGGGTGGGAAAAGATGAAGGTTGAAGCAAATGGGGTTGCGAAAGAGCATTTCAGGGGAGTCGCGGAGGAGTGGGTAAGGGTGAGAGGGATTGCTTCCTATTCATAACTCATAATAAGAAAAAAGTAAAAAAAAAAGAAAGGCAGAAGCTTTGTACAGTAATATAACGGTCATTAATTTATTTATTTTTTCTTCTTCTTCAAGCACTGTTTGTTGTCGTTTGCTCAAGAAAGCTGGTGAGGTCCCACTTTGGATAAACTGTTGCAACCTTAAAGAATAAAAGTGAAGTCAGTAAAAAGATTGAAAAAGGGAGGCAAAACCCATTCTCATTTAAAAATGACTCCCGAACCTTTACATTTGCTGAAGCATTGGTCTTCTTGTCTTTGAGAGAGACTGGTTCACTCAATAGTTCCCGTACAAGAGTTATTTGGGATACTAAACGCTCCAATGAAGTAGTTGACGGAAGATTCTGTTGAGCTGCCAAATGCCAAACAAATCAAAGAAAAATAAATAGAATAACGAAACAGTGAGAGAGCCACTTTAGAATACCAAAAAGACGCGAAAGAGAACTATAAAAAACCGATGTTACCAAGAAGGAACCCATTCAAGTTGTTTGCGACTTCCTCCCGCCGCTGTTGTGACAGATAGTGGGCCACAGGCGATGAGTGCGGGTCTGCATAGGCAAGAAGAGGGACCAAATCCTGCAGAGAATCAAGGTACTTTTGGTCGAGAAGCGCGTACTGCGCCAGCTCTAGAAGGGAGAAGGCCGTCAGAAACCGCCACAACGCAAACACGGCGCCAAACCTTCCTCCGCAAAGCGAAGCGCGGCGCCCGCATCCCCGGCGCGCACCAGCTCGACAAACACCTGCGAATGCAGCAGAAACGCGGCGTCCGTCGCCTGTGTAACGCGCGCCGCCTGTGTAACCTGGCCGCACGCGCCGGCGCCGACCGCCGCCAGCGCGCCATCCAGCCGCCCGCGCAGCACCGCGTCCTTCAGCGACCGGCGCGCGCCCGCCGCCGCGTCGCCCATTTCCACGTCGCCGCCGTCGCCGCTCTCGGCCGCAAACGCCGCCAGCGTGGCTCCGAAGCAGCCGTGCGCGAGGTACTCGCGGATCAGCGCCCGCAGCACCAGCGATGAGTCATCCACGGGCGTCGAGGACGACGCGTCAAGCCCGGCATCGGAAATCATTTTTTTTTAATTTTTTTATATTTACAAATAAATAATATTCTCTTTTCTGATTTGGCACATGAATATCACTCTCGCGTTTGTTTCAAACTACTGCTTCTTTCCCGAAGTAGTAGTCAACAGCGCGCTCGTGGAAAACTACACAATCACGCCAGAGATCTCAACAAACCAAGTCGACTTGGCATCCGCAAATGTCTACTACAACGATATTGCCATGTTGGCGGCCGTTCAACTCATCAACGAAAGCCAAGATATTCTTCCCGGCGTGATGGTGAATGTCAGGCGGTTTACAGATTGTGGCGGGTATTTTCCGGGAGCTGTAGATGAATACAATGGATATTCAGGGGGTTACGCGGGATCAATCATGAGTCAAGATATTGGAGTTGTGTATACGGATGTTCTTGGTGTCATTGGGAACGAGTATTCTACAACGGCAAGGTGATTGATGCTTTTTGATAATCCGGATTTTGTCATTAACCATCCTCCCGCTCTTGACCAGAAATGCAGCCGGAGCCCTATCAAACTATAAAATACCGTAAGGCCTTGTCGATACTTGAAAAAATTTTCACTGACGTAGGAGATGATCAGATACTGCTCGTCAGGATCAAGTTCACCACGACTTTCCAATAAGGAAAAATACCCGTATTTCTGGCGCCCCCTTCCTGCAAAAGGTTTTTTCTTCTTCCGACTCTTTTCTTTTCTTTTTTTTTTTGTTTTTTGTCAGTGTTTCAATAAACCATTCCACTGAAAATGCAGGTCTTGGAAACCATATTTGCCAATTCCTCAAATCATGGAATGTCAATCGAGTAGCGCTCATTTTCGAGAACAATGATGATTTGGGTGTTCAATGTAAGTCAATGCATGTTTAAAAACAAAAGCTGTCGAATGAACCACTCTTTTTTTTTTTTCTTATTCAACTTTTTCAACAGTTGGGAATGACATCAAACAAGCCATCCTGAGCCACACCATGACCCTCTCCTCCCACGTTGGAATCCCTGGAACTTTTGATTCAACCAACGTCGAATACATTAAACTCCAAATTCTCCAAAGCGACTCCCGATACATTCTCCTAAGTGGACAAAACGCGTTCGTCAGCCAGTTATACTACGCGTTGGCTCGATTGGGACTCGTGGGTCCCGAATACGTTTACATTAGTTATAATTCCCCGGTTTTGCTGGATAGTCAGGTGCCTGATTATGAGTTCAATGTGTATGATGCGATTCAAGGATTTATTCAATTTCAACAAATGCCGCCTCGATTGGATTCAGCTATTTTCTCTGAGTTTTATAATCGGGTGTTGGAGATTGCTGGGGTTTCGTCTGATATCCTGAGGTTTTTTGAAAGAAAAAAACTTCCTCCCCTTTTTTTTTCTTTGTATTTATCGGTTTATTCCCAGTGCCGCAACGTTAATAGATAACACAAATATTGGAGCAAGTCCCGCTTTTGATTGCGTATATGTCATGTTGAAGGGATTCGATAACTTGTTAAAGAAGGGAAACTATACGATTGAGATGTTGGCTGATCGACAGTTGCAAGAGCACTTAAATTACACATTGTTTCAAAATGTTGGATTTTCTGGGTTAGATGCTGATCCAGTCGAGTTTAACCAATATGGCGATTTACTTGTGTGAGTTGTGTGTCAGTGTTGCTGGGAGCATGGGTTTGATGACCTAAACGCCTACGATTTATTTTTTAATACAGATCATATCAAGTTTCTTACTTTAATGGAGATTATTATAACATGACAGGTTTGGGAAAAAAAGATTGGTTGCTTTGGTTTTTTTTTTATTTTGCATTTTTTTTTCTTTGTAGATTTCGGTTTTACAAATGCTAATGCAACTGCGTTCACTCAATTAAATAATACAGTTGTATTCTATGGAGGTAATTTGATATCTCTGCGTACAAATGGCTTGGATTTAAAAAAAATTTACTTTCAAGGGGCAACCACTCCTCCAATGGATGGTCCCTTACTACAATCCAGATCAATCTACTCACTAAAAACAGAGCAACCCGGAACTTTAATCGCATTAGGCACCACTGGATCCATTCTGAGTATGATGGCCCTCTTGTTTCTGTTTGCTTTCAGAAAGAACCAAGAAATCAAAAGTCTAGGTATTGACTATACATCCATATCCATCTTTGGAACTTTGATTTCATTCTCGTCAATGTTCAATGAGCTCTTGTCCCCGATTTCTCCATTGCATTGTCATTCTCGCGTTTGGATTCTGTTGATGGGATATTGCGTCACACTCACGCCGTTGCTGATCAAGAATTTGTATGTTTGGATCATATTTTCGGCGACAGAAGATTTACCGATATCTGCAATTGCTTTGCGGTTGTATGCTTTGAACGCACTTGCTATCGGCATAGAGGTTGGCTTGTTGGTCGCATGGTCATTCACAACAAGGCAATCGTTGATTCGGATAAACACTACTGGAAGCAAATATGATGTTTTGATTTGCCAATCTGTGGTAACAGTGGGAGGGCACAGCAACAGCATCAAAAGCAACAGCACTGTAGTCACATTGCTCTATGCATACAATTTGCTTTTAATCTGCAGTTGTATACCTCTTATTTCAATGACGCGCAATATCCACTCAAGATATAATGAATCCACAGTCTTGTTGTGTCTGTTGCTCTTATTTGTCTTGACATTTGCTGTCCTTGTGACGTTGCCAATGAATTCAGATCACTTGAATGATTTACGACGTTGCGTCTGTGTATGGCTGTTGACCGTTTTGGTG
Source organism: Obelidium mucronatum (assembly GCA_025765595.1). NCBI lineage: Eukaryota > Fungi > Chytridiomycota > Chytridiomycetes > Chytridiales > Chytriomycetaceae > Obelidium > Obelidium mucronatum. The sequence goes on from JAIVFH010000344.1 coordinate 21,896, forward strand.
CTCTCCTTGGTGGTTGGGTCTCGAGTCGTGAATCTACGGAATGAGCTTGTCGATACCAAGAATCTTGCGAATATTCGGTGGTCTATTACAGTTGGAAGACGGAGCATTTCTGGAAACCAATCGGAACGAAACAGCAAGATACGAAGAGATAGTAATTCACAAAGACAGAGTATCGGTCAAAGAGAAAGCAAATCAGGACCGAACCATGGAAGGAAAATTGAGGGTAAGAAATTGAAAGTCCTGATTTCTGGTTTTTAACGAGTACTGGTAAATGAACGCATAAATAGTCGTACCTGAAATTCTGCCGAATCGAATACAGTCTGCATATTGCCAAAGCGCTGATCAAAGCTATGAATTCAAGCGAATGGCAAGTTTTTCAGAAAGAACGTATTTTCCGCGCGATTTTTAATTCCCAAAATGTAGAAAGATGTGCTCCCATTCAAATTCAAGTTACAGCAAAAGTCATTTTTCTGGTCAGCTTGGATAGCGAGTCCTCTATATGTCCACTCAATCAAGAAGAAGCAATGGTTTTCATTCCATCATGAGCGACAGGGACACATCCTCATCTTTCCAGTTACTTGCGACACGCAATTCACGCAGTTAAAACGCAAAGACGGGAACTTTGTTGTGAGCATTACCGATGGATCTCTGGGGTACAGAGTCGACGTGCAGTTTGAAAGTGAGGTAGAAGCCGCTGCCTTCCTTGTTGAAATTCAGACCGCGTTTGAACGAAGGGGTCCAAAATAAAAAGCGCAATGTCCGAAAGCATCACGAGCGAGGTAAGCCGCCGCCTGCGTGCCCGATCGTGACTCATCCGCGCGCAGACCGCCGCCGATCTCTTTGCCGCCTTTGCGGCCGGGCGCCGCGCCCGAGCGCCGGCGGCGCCGCCGCGCGTTGTGCGCACGCGGCGGCTCAGCCGCTCTCGAACGGCGGCGCTGCTGTCTGCGGCGGCGGCGGGCGGCGGCGTTGCGCTGCTGCACTGCGACTTTTCGCTGGCGCTGGGCGCGCTGCCGCTGACGCCGGCCGCGCGCGTGTGGGCGCCCGCCACGCTGGCCGAGGTCGCCGCCGTCTGCGTCGCGCTGGGCGCCGAGGCCGCCGCAAGTGCGGCGCGCGCAAACTATGCCGGCGCGCCGAGTCCGAGTCCGCCGCTGGTCGTCGTCATTGCCGCCGCCCAGTTTGAACTCAAGTCCGCCGGCAAAAACAAGCTGTCGACGAACGAGGCCGTCGCGATTGCCGTCGAAAACTTGCAGGCATGGGACGTCGACGCGCTGGTCGTGGAGATTGTCGAATAAACTTAAACTTAATACTTTGTAAATGCTGCAGTATCTAACGTCGTTTCTCGTCAACATCAACGTGTGGTATCTGGCGCTTCTCACGTGGCTCAATCAGGTGCGCCCCAAATTCATGTCTCGAGACAAAAGCATTGCCGGTCTGAGTCCCGACGACTGTTATAGACGTTCTTTTGTTCCACACCCTTCTGTTCATCACGCTACGGAAAGTTTGTCCACCAACTGGTTGTTTTAGGTTCTTTCTTTTATACTAATAACACAGTTTTGTGTGGCAAGCCTGGCGCTAAAAACTTCTCCTGCAGGAGATGACTTTGCGTACGGGTCCGGTGATGTGCAACGGCTTGGATCGCCACCAGGCCTCGCCAAACACCTCTGCAATAAAATAATGAAGGAGCGTAAGGTAAAGCATGTCTGGGAATTCTTCAACTGTGGTATTGTGGGCTCCACTTCGCGCGACTGGTATATTTCATCTGTTTTTGACATCATACCCCAAGCTGACGAATTCACTCCAGGCTTCCGCGTTCTCAATTGGTACGATCGTGTTATTCTATAGAGATATCGTCGAAAAAAAGCTGAACGATTGGCTTCAAATATAAGACAAAGGATGCAGTGTCCAAAGGCTACTTTGACAAAGTCTTTTCAAATAAGCGCACCGAGAAAGCCGAAATAGTGATCATAATGGTTGGATTCAATGACGCGAGGTAAAGGAAGAAAGACAAGATTGGTAGAGAATTGTGCTTTTAAACAATACGCGCGAAACGTTAGAACCAACGAATCCATCTCGCCCGAAGAAACTATCCAAAATATTACATCAATCTGTCGCGTACTTCGTAACCTCGGAAAAGACGTATACTTGTGCACAATTTGCACATACGGTGACGCAAAACATCTTTCTGCCAACCACATTGAAGGAAATCTTCGAAGAAACGAAGGCATCTTGTCATTTTTGAAAGAGTTGAGCCGTGTTTTTCTTGAAATGCGAGAGAAATACTGAAATTTTCTGTCACAGCAATAAGGAGGGTGTTATTCCGGGTCCCCGCTTAGATGCTGAATCCTATGAATTCAAAAGCAACGACTTCTTCCATTCAGACGGTATTCATATGAGCCACAAGGTGAACATTTTTTTCAAAATTTCAGTGCGAAATTAAAAAGTTTTACATCCAGGCCTATGTGAAACTCTCCAAAGACGTTAGTGATATGCTTATTACAAATCTGATCAAGAGAGAGTTTGATGTGATGAAGTCCCTGCTGGGCTATTGAGACTGTAATAAATAGCATGCATTTATTCTCATTATTACTTATTTTTAATACAAGTCGGGGTCAAACCGCACGAGCCAGTTTTGTTCGCACCTCCCAGACAACATCCCGTCGTGACTTCTCTGAAGGTATCACTGGGAGGGACAACATTTCAAAAGATCTTTTTTAGCAAACTGAACGAAAGGACAAAAAAAAAAAATAGACAAAATCAGTTTACCATAACTGGGTCGCTTCGCAGCCAGGTTATGGCGCGGCTTGATGCTTGAAGGATTGAGTCCAACATCTGGCTGGAATACTGGATGGTCGCGTGAGAGCGTCGGTTTCGGTTTGGCAGTTCGTCGTGCCAAAAATTCGTCTTTTTTCCAACGCTGTTGATGCGCGTGGAATTTGGCCACGGGGTCGGACTTTTTTCGAGAGGCAGGTGGCGCAGTTCGGATAACTTTTTTTTTGTTTGTTTGTTTTCATTTCAGCAAAAGCGGTTATCCTGACAAACAGTCATGCTCACATCCAGAAGTTTTTGATGGTGGGAGATAGGATGACACCTCTGAATAGGTTGAAATGACATCAGTGTCCTGGTATGCTTTAAATTTAGTGCCATAAAAACACGAACTGCGACAAACTCACATCAACAAACGAGTCATATATTACTGGCTGGCGTTTTGCTGCAGTATATTTGGCACTTTGAGGTTTCTCCTTCCGAAGTAGAAACGCTTCGTTTTCAGCACGAACTTCATTCAGCGTCTTGTTGCTATTGAGAACACTTTTTCGCTGCGAAATAATTCGATTCTGCATGGCAGCCAAGTCCAAATTCGCAAGGCGTTGAATGATACTGAGTGGTTGTTGATTTGGCTCTGCATCATGAACTGTAGGATCTGTCAAAAGGGGCAGTCAGACAAGAATCCACATTCGTTAACAAAAAAAAGGCCAACCAGGTCTTTTCTCGGGTCTGATTTGTTGCGGTTCGCATTAAGGCTGTAATCAAAATTGACTTGACTCATCGCATTCAGCACTACTGCGTGAAAAGCTCCATGGATCTGGCACTTGAGGTCTAGAATAATGTGACGGCTCTGACCAACATATCAGTTCCTTGATTTAAGTCACGGGTGTGGCGCGCAACTCAATCCTCTCACCTTCTGCCTCCTCATCTTTGCTGGAGAGTCACCAGTATTCCTCGATCTTCGGTTCGACAGAGAGCAATAAAAGCACAGAGAGTCTCTTCGTGCTCAACAGATACATTGTAGTCTTGGAAAGCCATCATAATCATCACCCAAACTCTCTTCCAGTCC
>JAIVFH010000345.1:0-25562 GCA_025765595.1 Obelidium mucronatum
AGATGATGATGATGCCGTTGGGCTTGCAGGAACATCGCCTCTTTCTGACATTGAATACTTCGACTTCGATCGACAAGACTGGGAATCTATGGGGGTTTCGAAAGAGAATTGACTTAAACTAAGGCTCCAATTGCACCATCTTCAGCCAGAATCGAATGTGCTCAAAAAACCGAAAAACGAATCACACCGAAGAATCATTCTCACGAAGTTCCCAATCGTTGCAAGGAGAGGCTTCACATCGTGGCGATTCTATTGCTGGAACGGAACGACATGCATTATGTCAGTATTTTCAGCGGGAATATGTGAGGCAAAAGGACCGTGTCAGAAACATTTGTGTATGATTTGTGGGAGTGCTAATCATGGTCGCTTGTGACTGTTCACGTCCAAGCTCCCTTGACGCTACTCAAAAGTATTGCCGCGACTGGTGATTTTCTTTTTCAATTTTTAGTTTCTTGCTGATCGATAAATCAGGAAATTGCGCTGAATGTGATGTTTGGCAGTGCTCATTCTACCACAAGTGTTTGCGATGTAATTCGCGAAGTCATGGGGCCTTGGATTGCACATTAGAATACTGCAACAACTTATGAATATTGATACTTTGATACGATAGAGAATGATGTTAAATTCAATTAATTTTAGATGTCACGCAATGGCGTCTCACTTGACTCCGTCGCTGCCCAAATGCACCAAATGTATTCACGGATACTGTTTCTTGAAGTATTTGCGTCAGAACAGGCATCGGCTGTGTGTAGTTTGCAGCAAGAGGTTGAGCTTCTCAAGAGATTAAACACCAGTCGCTACAACGTTGGGAGCACAGAAGATATGACAGTTCCATCAACCCAGCTTAAGCAAGAAAGCAGTGCCAGCATCGATTGTGACCCTTTGCTCACAAACATCAAGGTTCCCGTTGCACTTCCTTCCCCACAACCAAAACCACCAGCAACAACTCCCACTTCTGATACTATTGCATCACAAAATGCGAATATTTATTCTACCCCACAATCTACTTATGTTTCAGCCTTGTCTTCAGTAATACAAACTTCCACTCCTCTGATGGGGTCGCCAACAAAAGGTTGGGATCCTGCTATGTATTATCATCCGACAAACAATGACGAAATCGAAGTTTCCCTGGATGACGAAATCAATGTTTCCTTGGAAACGATGTCCAACAACAACAATGATGACGTGGACAGCACCGCCTCAGATGAATCCATAAAATCGCGTACAATTTCATCGAAGCACATTCAATTGGATAATAGGGGCCGTCCAATTCTGTGCAAACCCTTTCAATTATTTAAGTGTGTAAAGGAAAACTGTGGCTTGCCACATTCATGTTTTCAGTGTGGACAAAGACATGCAACGCGATTTTGCAAATGCAAAGTTACTGGCGGACGGAATGCGAAAGATTATTGTATGAATTGGTGAGGAATGAAACTCTGTCGATGTGTTTCATGCTCAACTCATTTATCAAAACGATTCTTGCAGGGTAATCAATGGCAAATGCACAAAACCAGGGTGTAGAAAGGTTCGAGTTCATCAATGCTGGAAGTGTCGCTCAAAGGCGCATGGATATCTGCAGTGCTCTGATTTGTGATGCGTAAGAATAAATAGCAAACATTTTCAAGATCGATGATCACTGCCAGCGCTACCAACCTATCTTTGGATACTCTCTCATCCCAGATGAACTACATGTATTCTCGAATAATTCAGTTGGAGATTGTGGTTTGCGATCAAGCGGCTGTAATCACTGGACTTAAAAACAAACTTGATCATCATCTGGATTCAAAACATTCACAAGTCGACCCGTCACTCAACCCTCCAACTCCAGCAACCACCAACTCGGAGTCTGGGTCTGGGCCTCTAAGACTAAGAGATCCGCAAGTTGGGAAAGACCCGAAGCCTAACCTTCAACCAAAGATCACCGCCTCTATCAAAATTCCTTTCCAATGTCTACCGCCTAATTCCAGAATCACATCAGACGCGATCATTGATACTCTTCCGTCTTCAACCGCCGATATTTCTAGCGGGCAGCCCCAACTCATTTCGACTATGAATGCGAAAAAGGGACGAGAACTTCCAGTAGACCGCATTGATCTTGTTAGCGATGGAGAGGATCATGTGAAGCGTATAAAGCTTGAAAAAAGTTGGCCGACGGCGAATATCATTCGTGATGAGATCAGCAACCCTGAATCTCGTGATCTTAACGATTCTCCTGACATCGGAGTGTATTCGCCGGATCACATTCACAGATATGAGTCTGGAACTCCGATTTTCTGCAAGTCATATCAATTGCAAAAATGCAAAAACAAGAGCTGTGTTGATCCACATTATTGTCTGTTGTGTGGGAGGGATCATCAAACTAGATTTTGCAATCAGAAAGTGCCTGGAGGATTCATAGCAAGTACTTTTTGCATTAAATGGTAAGAATATTGGAGCCTGTTCAAAGTGCTGCTAAAAACAAATGCCCAGGACAATCGAGGGCATGTGCATATGCCAGGAAGCATGTCAGAAGCGTCTGAAGAAGCACATTTGCCTGGCTTGTCATTCTTCCAAGCATGGATATCTTCAATGCCCGACTTTGGGGTATTCTACGTCTTTCTAACGCAAGATTCCCCAATAAATGTATGACTTAAATCATTGAAGTTACGCCATCATCTGTTCACAATTTTAATTCACGTGTCATTTCATCGACAGCGTTTTCCAATCCTTCTAACTTGTCCACATTTGCTTCCATCCATCGATGCAATGAAGTATCCAATCCAGCCGCCTCGAAATCTCCTTCACGTTCCTCATTGTAAAACGCGGCCGCCGAAAAAGACATTGAGGTTCTTCGAGTATAGCGACTTCGCAAACTAATCGACGAGGTAGCACCGCGAAGACTACCCCTCTGTCGAATACTCCGAAACGTTCGTATGCTTTGTGCATCTTCCGCAGCTTCAATCCTAAATATGTCTTCCTCCACGACATCAGTACCAGGCATAACGGGTCGATTTGCAGGATGAGGCAGAAAGGGTTGGTCCTCTTCTGTTTGCTCGGCACTTTCCACAATCCCAACAAGTTCGCGACTCTTAAGATATGCCGACAAAAAGAGCGCCATTGCCCAGAAACTTGCTTGAACAAAGAACATGTATTCCGGTTTGTTTATGGAAACTAATCCACGGTAGACAAATGGGATAAACACTTCGGATATCAGGCTTGTACCGTATTGAAGAAGTCCAAATGCAGCAAATAGAGATCCTTGTGAAGATTCTGGAACGGACCGGGAGGATATACCACGAATAGTAGGACCGGCTATAGAGCCCCCAGTATAAAATAGCATTAAGGGGTAGAACATCCATCCTTCAGACGCGAGGCCATGACATATAAGACCAAAACAAAACATAAAATAACCGTATCGGATGATTCCAAGCTCACATCGCGTCTTTACAACAAGGTTGCTCGCCTTTCCGATACTTCTCAGTAAGGCTGGGAGCACCAAGCTCAAGTAAAAGAGTCTGCAAAAAGACTTTGCCATTGAGTAGACACCGTAATCGTAGGCATCCCAACCAAACTATTTTAACTCATTAGTTTGGCATCATGTAGGTCAAGTGCATACCCGTTGTGCAGGATACAGGAAAAACGAAAACTCATATCCAGCAGCTGCCATTCCGCTTAACGCCTGAACTAAAGCCAGGATAAGAAGCGAATTACCCCTCCCGGGTGTCGATAGAATATCCAGAGAGCCAGCCCATGACTTGAGAAAATGATTCCAAAGAAGAGGCGCAATTGGCTCATCAATAATTGCTTCTATATTACTGCTTGAGCTTCTGCTTGGTCTCCGGTTTGTGGATGGAGCTAGAGGTCCATTCGTCTGCTTCAGTGTCTCTGGAAGTACAAAGTAGAAATACAGCAGAGCCATAACATCCAAAGAAAGAGTTATAATATAGACAGTGATTAATCCCGTTTTCTGAAGATGTATGTGGGTTAAGAGATATGTGAAAGGAAATAAAGGAACTCATACCCTGTAAAGCATACCACCCAAAAACGGACCCAACGTAAAAGCAATAAATGAAACGACATCCATTATTAAAAGCGTCTGTGTTCTATTGGCTGGAGTACTTGTGTCTGCAATAAACGCGTATCCCGCCATCATCAACACCCCATATCCACCCATGAACCCTTGAATCAAGTTTGAAACAACCAGAAGCCATAAACTCATATCCGCGAATGCAACTCCGAGAACAAAAATGGAATCCAGGATAGCGGCTAGAATCGGAACTATAACCATCGTTCTCCTACCAAGCCGATCCACAAGTCGACCCATCAGCGGAAGTAACAAAAACGCTGGTACAGAAGAAACGAGGCCAATGATTTGGGACCAAGCTGCAGTTTGGGATACCACTTTGTTTCTGCTTGCGCATGTCTTGTAGTCCGGCAATCCGTTCCCAGACTCCGAAAAGAGTAGCGTTTGATTCAAGAAGTAGTTTCTCCCGTATTCGAGATTGTGGGCCGTATTCACTTGGTTTCTGATAACTCCAGCTTTGGCCAAGCACCCGCTGCTCGAGCGTCATCACTATCGCCAAGCTGTTTGCACACAGTCAGAATCAGAAACTGAGAAAATGCGGATCCGCCCATCGAAGCGCCCAGTTGGTGAATAAACATTGGCGGAATAATCAAGAACGGCGACTTCTTGAAGTTTTCCCAGATTGAATTTGGGTTGACATGATTGAGCTCTTGGTTTCCGGAAGAAGCTTCGCTTTGGTCGGATTCAATGTCAAATTCTAGGGGCGTTTCGCTGGGGTTGTCCCTTTGCGGTGTTTCTGGAGGAGACCGAAGCATTCGCCACTTGTTTTTAAATTTAATTTCAGATTCTCTTACCTCGGTCTAGACTCGGTCCAAACAGTCTTACGCTCATTCGCTAATTAAGTTAGAACGCGGTGCCGATAGGCATTCTTTGTTGCCGCACCTTGGCATAGCCTGGAATAGCATGATTCGTGGTGCAAAACACAAATCTAAAAATTGTAAGTTGAACGATTTTAGTCGGTCTTAGTGTTGTTTGGATTGGTATATACTTTGTATTGCGATATTTAGTACACGTCGTGATTGTTATCTATTCTTCTCGGGAATTCTTCGGCAAACCGCTGCCTAAAAACGAGGGCATATTGCAACGAGTGCGTATTGGAGCTACCGCAATGCTTGTATAAAGTGTTTATAGGTGGGTCATGGCACGTTTCAATGGAGAAATAATAAAGAATAATAAATGGCTCTACCGCCCCTCGACGAATCCCCAGAAGTAATGCGCATTCTGCAACTTCGAATTATCGAATTAGAAGCAGCTTTCGTGTCTTTGACGGATCGGATCGATCGTTTGACTGCCGAAGACTCTCGTCAGGACAGCATCCAACTTCTTCAAACCCCTCCTACTTCAATCAGCAAGCAGCTATCTGCTGGTTCTGGCCATATACCTAGCTTCGGGAAGCCTTATGCTCAAAGCCAAAGCCCTGTCCTTCAACAACACCATAAACATCAGCATCAATCTCAACCCCATCATTCGGTCCACATGGATCGAATGTCCTTAATCGATTCAGCAACATCATCGAGCGACCCCTTGTACGCTTCCTCGCCACTTGGAACAACACGAAAGAGAGATCGGTCACCAGACACCAACGCGAACCAAGCACAACCAGGAAACCGCCATTTGGACAACTTCAAGAAACGTGATTATTCTCCTTCGGCTTCCAGCTCTAGATCAAGTGATCTGACTCCATCCAATGCGCCAAGAGCAGATCGCGTCAACCCAAGCCCATCGGCGCGAGTCTCAGCGTCTGGAAGCAACCGAATGATGAAACCAGCTCAGATTTGTTACACGTACAACTTGAATCTTACATGCAGACCGAATTGCCCGCACCGCCATGAGTGCTTGATTTGTTCTGGATCGCATCAAATGACTGCAAATCCAGGTAGCGGTAATTGTCCACAAATGAACGAGTTTACCAAAAGTTGCTGTCCATTGTGGTATGTTTGTAAACTTTGATTTCGCAGACTCACCCAATGAATACATAATGAAAATTTTCCTACTTATTTTGTTGCAGGAATTGCGGAAGCAAGTTGACACACCCGAAGCAGTGTCCCTTGAGGCATTCCATTTGTGTACGATGCAAATCAGAGGCACATGCTGCCTATGAATGCCCAAAATGAAGTCAAAACCACGAAACAGCAGCCACCTCTATTTTTATTCATTTTTAGAATTTTGAAGCAAAGGATTCGTGTATTGGAATCGGCATATAGGTTATCTGATTAGGTGCCATCACCTTTATCGAGTAGTAGGGTGTTGTAATTCCTAGGTGTAATTAGAACGCAAATAAAAATGCAACGAAAAAGAGAATTGCAATGACAACGGTTTGTCGTGTTTTTGAAGGCGTTTGTGAGGAACGTTATTGTGCAGCAAAACAGAGGATTAGTGCACCTTTACCTTCCTTTGAATATTTCCCTCGAAAACTACCGTAAACTTGGGAGTTCTATTACAAGATAGGTGATGATAATCACAGATAATCACACGCGAATTCTAATTGGAAGGCAAACTATTAGAGAGGTTTCGCAGTCGACAAATTTCATTTTTCATTTTTCATTTTTCGTGTTAGTGGTGGCCACAAAGAAAAATGCCCAACAAAATTTGCAATAAAAAAAAATCACAAAGAAAAAAAAATAGTGTTAGCGGGATGAACAACGCAGAGCCCGCCAACACAACCACAACCCGCAAGCGCCAGATTGAAGTCATTTCTGATGACGACAACCAGGAGGTACAAGTTACGAAGTCAAGGAAGGCTGCATTCCGCTTCAACGTCCGAATCGACAATGCTCTGTTGAAGGAGATTATCAACGTCGAGCCTTACCGTGCAGGACATGGACGTACAGAAGAGGCATGGGACAGAGTGGCAGGTAACGTGAATTTGGTGTGTGAGTTTGCCACTTCGGAATTGAAGGCAACGGGAAAGAACTGCGCACACCGGTTCAAAGAACTCATGAAGAAGTTCAAAGCCGATGAAATGGAGTCACTGAGAGCGTCGGGAACTGAGGAAGAGTATGATGAGCGTGAACAGCTGTTGACGGACCTCAGGGAAATGGTTTGGAATGCTGTTGTTGTTTAATTTATGTTGCGTATCTACTACAACAACCATTAATATTATTATTATTACAGATTCAGGAAGTTGAAGATGAAAAAGCAGAGAAGAAGGGAAAGAAAGAGAAGGATACAGAAAAGAGGGAAGCGAATGGAGCTAAAATCCGAGAGGCAGCAATCCTACGGCTGAAAGACAAGAAAACCCCTCGAAAAAAAAGCCTTGATGAAACTGACGAGAATACTGAGCCGCCATCGTCATCCTCTCGTGCCCCATCATCTGCAAAGACGATGGCCTCAATGGAGTCCACTGCCAGAAGTCTGTTTGACGCCTTTCAAGAAGATAGACACGCCGACAAGGAATCTTCTATGGAGGAACGAAGATTGCGAGCAAGGGAACTGGATCTACAGAGTCGTAAGCTTGAATTGGAGGAGGCCAGGTTGGAATTGGACAAACTTCGCCAGCAACAGCAAGACCAATTGATCAGCGTGCTCCTTTTGCAGCATAAGCGTCTGCGTATTGAGTAAGAGTTTCCTCTCCTATTCTGTGTGTATCCCAAATAAGTAAGTGTTTGAAGCGATCATACACTAAGTATAACACTTCATTAAATAACATGCTTAGTGCACTTCTGCTGCGACCAAACTGAAGACACAGATCACCAAGCCGTGACGGGTAAGCCATGCGACGCAGTAAGATTAAAACACCCTCCAAAGCCAAGCATTTATGGCGTTCCGACGTGATGATTACATCTGGTAATCTTAATTCTACAACCAATGCTTGGATGTGTAGTTTATCAAAGCGAAAGAGGTACATGCACGTAGCGGAGTCCAGCCTGTCAAAGTCAAAGCGAGCGTCTGGAATTTGAATTGCTTTTGTGTTCATAACTGACTGTGAGCACTGTAGAAGAAACGCTGATAGTAGGAGGATTTGTTGGCGCTTTCGCTTGCGTTTTCTGATGTTGTTGTCAGTGTAGTAGTATTTATTCATTTTTGGTGATAGCGAACACAAAAATGCCACCAAAAATATTTGTGGCCATCGACAAAAATCTCACAAACATTTATTGTTTGCGAAACCTCTCTATTATCTAAATTCTTGTTTTAATGACGTCGACGACACCGCCAACAATCTATGACATTCACCGCCAAGTTGTGAATCTTGAAGAACGGCTAAGGACTCAATTCATGAAATTGGAGGAGCTGTCGAAGCATGAAAGAGAGACCTTCGGTAGATGTACATGACCCTGCCACCACGACACACAATCGTCTGAAGTTGCTGGATTCATCTAATAGAGTTTCAGAAAAACAGTCGTTATTATCGTCGGACTCTTCGGGCAGTTTGGATGAAAGTCAATCAACCTGTAGCACAAACCTGTCAGAAAACGAAAACTCGTCCCATAAACGTCAGGCTCCTGAACTTTCTCGAAATATGTCTCCTAGTTTTTTACCGTCATCCATTCGAATGGATGAACCACGCGTATCAAATGAATCACGTACTCAAAAAGTACAAAGGCGTTCTGAAATTGAAAATGAAGAATTTCGAGAGAAAAGGCAGATGAAGCGCGCCAGGGTTACCCGTAGCGAGTCGCCAGTTTCACGACCAAGCTTCCGCACGTTTCTTCCCATATGTCGGGAATATAACTTTAAAACTTCTTGTGAAAGCCCCTTTTGCCCAAGACGACACTGCTGCTGTATTTGCGGCTCTGACCATACAATCAAGAGCTGTCCCAATGGGAATTTCACGTGGAGGTCGTTCTGCACCTTGTGGTAATATCTTGTCAACTATACTTTTTTCGGCTCTTACCAATTTCACCATAGGAACTGTTCAGGTTCTTGTAAACCAAACTGTCCCTTTGATCACCTGTGTTTGCATTGTAAAAGCGACGATCATGGATCATGTGCCTGTCCGAATTTGACTAAGCCGACAGCTCATCGCCAGATTCACACTTGTTTTGATTTCAACTTTAGAACGTGTGGCGGGAATAATTGTCCTCGTAAACATGGGTGTTTGATTTGCAGTGATCCTAAGCACAACATTCGCTCGTGTCCCTACAACGATTTTACGTGGAAGGAATACTGCTCGCACTGGTATCATGGAATCATTCATCTCGGTTCTTCCTTTTTATAACAGAGGACTTCTTGTTTAGGAATTGTGGGTCTTGCTCTGCTGGTCCAACGTGTAGATTCAGTCATCGCTGTATAAAGTGCAAGGAGCCTGGCCATGGGTCCTTTGAATGCAGCTTGAAAGGCATTCCTCGAAAGGCTTGACTCTTTTCTTTTTTTCTTCACAATAAAAAATGTCTCTTGACCTTTCGTCGTTTCTCCTGCCGCCACCGCCAGCCAACTGGGATGCCAACCACGACATCCGTGTGCACAAGCGCATCTCGCCCGTGAAGAGCGGCCGTGTCGAACCGGTTGGATCTGAGTTCCTTGCCGTGCTCAGACGTAACAGATACAACAGATCGCTGACCCAAGAGTAAGAGCACTCATACTGTGTATCAGAGGCCTAACACCCTTGCCTGTTTTTTTTTTAAAAAAAAACCAGTTGGGAACTCGAGGCTGCGTTGAAGGGTTCTGATGAAGACAATGACGATGCCTGGGTCGAAGAAGAGGAAACCCCACAGTTGCTTGCTTCCAACCCAGACAAGTGGAAGACCCAAGATCACTACGCCATTATGGGAATTGCCCGTTTGAGATGGAGAGCAACTGATGCGGACATCAAGACTGCTTACCGCAAGAAGGTCCTCAAGCACCAGTTGAGTCTCTAATTTCAAAAAAATTGGCTTTGGTTGAAGGATATCTAATTTGTTTTCTTGCAATGTGATTCAGCCCAGACAAGAAGGCTGCCGCTTCTGGCCGTACGAACGACGACGCGTACTTCAAGTGCTTGCAAAAGGCCTGGGAAACCCTCACCGACCCATCCAAGCGTCGCCAGTTCGACTCCTGCGATCCAACCTTTGACGAAGCCCTCCCCTTGGCTCTCAAGAAGGGTCAAGATTTCTACGAAGTCTTTGGCCCAGCCTTTGAGAAGGAAGCCCGCTTTGGAAAAGACCCAGCCATCCACTCTGCCAAACTTGGAGACGACAATTCTTCCCGTGAAGAAGTGGAGGCCTTTTACCAACACTGGATCCAATTTGATTCTTGGAGAACTTTTGAGTACATGGATGAAGAGGAGGAAGGATTGGATGACTCTCGTGAAGCAAAGAGATGGTTGGACAAGAAGAACCGTGCCAACCGTTCCCGTTTAAAGAAGGAGGACAACCAGCGTGTTATCAAGTTTATTGAAGTCGCCATGAAGCTTGACCCACGTATCCAACGTATCAAGGAGGAGGAAAAGGCTGCCCGTGAAGCCAAGAAGTACGCCAAGGAAAACGCTGGAAAGAAGGAAGCTGAAGAAAAGAAGAAGGCTGAAGAAGCGGCCGCTGCTGCCGCTGCTATTGCTGCCGCCGAGGACAAGGTCCGCCGTGAAGCCGAAAAGAAGGAGAAGGAAGCCCACAAGAAAATGGCTCGTAAGACCCGTAACGCTATCAAGGCCATCTTTTCCGAGAACGGATCCTTCTTGGGAGCCAAGGCCACCGCCACCCAGCTTGAAGAACAGCAAGCCAAGTTTGACATTCTTATTGAAGCGTCTGAACTCTGGCAACTCGAAGAATTCAAGGAACGTCTTGAAGCTGCCAAGGGAGCTGCCGCCCTCAACGCTGTGTTTGAAGAAGAATTGTCCCTCTTGAAGGAACGTCAGGATGCCGATGCCGCCAAGAAGGTTGCTGCCGCCGCTGCCGCCGCTTCCGGCAACGTTGTCGTCAAGAAGGCCAAGGCTCCTTGGAGCTCCAAGGAGACCACTGCCTTGATCAAGGGAGTCAAGAACTTCCCAGGTGGTACTGTCTCGCGATGGGAGAAAATTGCCGAGTACGTCAACTTGCACGGTGTCGATTCCCCAGCAGACTCCAACGATCGTTCTGCCGATGAATGTATCAAGAAGAGCAAGGAAATGCAGGATGCCTCTGTCGCTGAGCGCAACGCTTTGCAATCCGCTGCTGCTGATACCGCTGCCAAGAAGAAGGCTGTCGACATCAAGGAAAAGGCGACTGATCGTAAGGAAGTTAACACCGACTTGGCTGTTCCAGCCGTTGGTTCTGCTAAAGCCGCTGCTAAGCCTGCTGCTCCTGCTGCCGCCGCTGGAACTACCGCTGGTGGATTTATTCTCCCAGACAACGATAAGTGGACTGCTGCTCAGCAAGCTGCCCTTGAAGATGGTCTCAAGAAGTACCCTGCGTCTCAATTTTCTGCTGCACCAGCCAAGAGATGGGAGCAGATTGCCAGCGACATTGGCATGAGCACCAAAGATGTCAAGCAGAGAATGAAGGACTTGCAAGATGCCATCAAGAAGAAGTCTGGAAAGAAGTAAACCATTACCTTGTTCTTAACTGCAACTACAATGTGCCGAAATAAACTTGTTATCGACGCGTTCGGTGGATATTTGTGATAACTGTTTTGTTGCGCAGCTTATTCATGTGGGCTTGATTCATTCAATATTATTCCAGGTATCAATCTCAACACTGGCTGCTTGGCACGTGTTTACCAAATTCTATCCTTATCAAAGTCTGCCATCCAAAATGTCGCCGTGACAATCGGCGGATCCATGACCTTGCTCTCCACATCTGTAGCAAATGTGATCAAAATTGCATCCTGGGTTATTACAACATCCACTGTTCCTGTTGACAAAGACAAAAAGAAAGTTTAAAAAAACAAAGTCGAATATTCTGATTTTGTTAGGAAAAAAGGCAGAACTAACCATAAGGAGCAATACTTTCTCCAACGGAAGTTTCCATCTTTACAAGCTTGAATTCGATGACTTCCTTGACAGATTAAACAGACATGTCTCTTGCGACACGATTTCGCCATGCACTTTGGCTTGAAGTTGAAGGCATGGCAAATGTGACCACTGTAGTCTGCCTTCCCGCGATAATCTGCGGCACTCCGTTCTGTGATTACACTGGAAGAGTCATCATCAAGTCTGATGTAAGCCGTCTTGTTGAATGAAGACGCTGCAGGGCGGTAGGGATTAAACTCGTCGTTGTCACCGCGTCTTGGTTCTTCTTTGATGGTGATGGCGGAAGCGTCGGACTTTGAGGTAAATGCGCTGTCACTGATGGTTTGAGTGCACTCGAATGATTTGTGGCCGTGTTCGAGGCAACGCATGCATTGAGTGTGGTTGAATTTACAGACTTTTTTCAAGCATTCACTCATGTTCCTGAAAAAAAAGAAGCGATGTCTTATCAGTTTGTTGCGTTCCGCAAAAAAAAAAACCCCAACATAAAATAAAATAGTCTCGAACCAATATGTGCAGCAGTTCCTTCTATCTCCGTAAAACTCTCGGCAATCCAAATAATTATGTTTACCAGCACAAATGACACATTCATGTCTGTGTTTGCATTGAGGCCCAAATGTACATTTTTGGATATTGAATCCATGACACAAGTGCACAAGATTTGGTTTTCTCTCTTCAGCGGCGTGAGAGCGGCTTTTCTTATGCTGGTCTCCACCTTCTTCCGCGAGTCCTGGAGAACGGCTACGTTTGCGGGACCTGTCATTTCTGAAGTCGTCATTTCTGGAGTCGTATCTCGTAGTGTTTGATGATATATGCCGTTCCATGTCCCTAGAATCTCCGTCATTGTCATTCCCGTGTTCCGCTCCTGCTTCTGCCGACGACGAAATTTCACCGTGTTCATGCATGCCAGTCGCATCTTGCGCTTCAGGAAATCCATGCATTCTTCCTTGAATTTGGCGTGGCGATTTGAAGTCAAGAGGGTGATCTCCACCGAGAGCAGCAGCGGGACCAGTAGCAGAGACCTCAGCACCAGCATCCGCATCATCATCTCCTTCTGCCTCAATTACAGGTGGTAATGCAGTCTGACTCGCCAATGGGTTTTGTTCCAAAATATGTCTCAAAAAGTCTGAAATTTCCGTTTCCGTTGTTCGCGATGAGGGTGCCATTTCTTCCGGCTCTATCGCTCTTTTTGTAGACAGGGAAGTTGCAGGTGTATCGTTCTTTGATCCATACTCCAACTCTCTGTTGTTGGCAGGTTGATTGTCGATTGACGGCAATCGGCATTTGTAGGCCTGATGTCCCTTATTAAAACATCTTGTACACTCGTGGATGAAATTACAGCGGTTTGAGCCACTGCGTGGTTGACAATCGCCGCAATTCCTGCAGGAGAAGGAAAAAAAATACGTGGTTTTTTTATGTTTCAAGGTTATCATACTTAGATTTTAGAGATTCAAGAATGTTGGCACATACCAATTGACGCATATGTCTTTGGTTCTTCCTGTATGACTTTTACACGACCTTTGAGGGTGGGGACCGCCGCAAACTACACATTCATGACGTAACCGACAAACTGTGAAGGGCCTACAAACTCGAAAGTTGTATACACTACAAATCTTGACAGCTTGGTCATCCAGTTGTTGTTGCTGTTGCTCCGGTTGATGATTTGTTTTGTTTCCACCCAGTCTATCACGAATATCCCCAATTGAGGATTCAAGATTCTTTGGAGACTCCCCCGAATGCTGTCTCTCAAGAACTCGATCTGGAGAGTCATCTTTTGGAATTGGTTTTGTTCTTTCACGAATCTCGATTGATCCGATGCGTTTGATGGGTGGACTCCTGGTGTTGGTTGTTTCAACTGTTTCGTTCAATTTGGGCTCTTTTTCCTTTTGATCTTCACTGTGCCTTGAATTCGCTTGTTGCTGTTGGAGAAGAATTTGCCTTAAGTTAAACGCAGTGTTATTACGCTCTTCTTCTTCCTCCTGTTGCTGCTGCTGTTGCTGTTGCTCTTGTTGTTGTCGAATAATTTGCATATCTGAGTCAGAGACTACGATTGGACTCATTGGCGATCGCACGCTTGGAGTCTCAGCGGGAGTTTGTTGGGGCAAGTTGAAGTGAGAGAAAGAGGGTTGCTGAACGTTCTCGACTTTGACGGACGATGATTCATTGGCAAGATTGACCAGTGATTGCAGATATGACATTGCCTGGTCTCGGCCCGGCGTTGCTGTGGGTGTGGGAGCAAGCACACCTGTGGCGCTAGCGCTGAATGCCGATGTTGATCCAGCTCTGGCTGTGGGTAAGGGACTGAAGCTGGCGAGGAGTGTGTTGAGTTTTTGAACCTCTGCCTTCAGATTGGCCACTTCAACGTTCTGCTCAGTGACTCTTGCTTCGAGGCCAATCACTCGTTGGATCACTTGCAGAAGCATTACGGATTCGAAGGATGCGTTTGGGTCGGCTCCTGTCTGTTGTCCGTGGAAGGACATTGAGAGTAGAAGAGCTGTGTGAGAAAGAAAAAAAGATTATTGGTAAAGTTGTCCACTAAAAGCATTTTCAGTCGAATGGTATATACTATATATTTTTGGTTATCGTGTCCTCTTTATGTAATGCAACTATTATTGGTTTGCTTTGTCAGTTTTGCAAGACGTTCAGCAGTAGAACATCAGTGTTTAACAGGGGAGCGCCAAAGGTACTAGGGAAAGTTAATTATTCCCTCGTATTTGCGAGACCGTGAGTGGAATTTGAATTGAGTCGCATTTCCCTTCATCAAACCAAATCAAAAAAATCTGTCCGAAACCGCATTCCGAAACACCGTCGATGTTCGTTCGCGTCTGCGCCAAACTGCGCCACTTTGCGGCGCCGCGGCGGCTTCTCGCGACGCTTTCGGAAGAAGCGGTGGCGCCGTTTGCGACGCTGCGTCCGCCGCCGCCGCCGAATCCAAACCCGAATCCGAATTCAACGCCCGCAACGCTCGACTCGCTCAGCGCGATTCCAACGGCGACTGTCTCGGCCGAGGCGCACAAGCCGCCGCTGTCGCAGGACCAGGAGAAGCTGCTGGCGGCAATGACTCGGGGCGAATCTGTCTACTTCACTGGTAACTGCTGTCTCCATCCACACTTGGGCGACACGCTCCCAGCCTGACTAACCACTCTGGATCCTTCCAAAACAGGAAAAGCCGGTGCGGGGAAAACTGAAGTGCTGCGCAGATTCATTGAATTGTGTAAAGGTGACATCACAAGGAAATACAGAACTCAAGTCACGGTATGTTGCTTCTCTATCAGAGTTCTTGCTTTTTTCTTATATAGATATGAGACTTAATGTTGCTTATTCCGTGTTTTGATTCCAGGCTCCAACAGGAATCGCTGCTGCTCATGTACAGTGGCTTTGTTTATTTCCCCCTTCATCAAAACAAACATAGATTCCATTGCTCACACCCACCACCCAACACTCATATATACAGATAACTGGCGGTACTCTACATTCTCGCTTCGGTCTCAAAGTAGGAGTCGACCCCAAACGTAACGACCCCAAAGAAATCTTCAACCGATGCCAACACAACACGAACCTAATGGCCCGCTATATTCTCTCAAAAACTGTCATAATCGATGAAATCAGTATGGTTCACAAACGCGAATTCGACTCAATCTCGAAAGCAATGAGTCTGTTGAAGAGTGATTTAAATTCATGCTCCAAAGTCTACGACCACATGTTTGCGAAACTGACCACAAAAGGACTTTCGACGGAAGAAGTCCATCAGGCTCTGGGTGCATCTGATGCCGGTGGCCTATGGGACCCCAACGCGATTTCCATACCCTTTGGAGGAGCCCAAGTCGTCCTCAGCGGCGACTTTTATCAACTCCCTCCGATTGAAAAGATGTCTGATGAAGTGATCATGTACAGGCAAACCATTACAGAGTTGTATGGATCCTGTCCATCCGAATCTTTGGAGTGGCATTTGTCGCCATACGTTTTCACGAGTTTGGAATGGAAGAAGCTTCAAGAAATGTGTGGAATGAAGACTCATATTTTGGGGAAATCGTTTCGGCAAACGAACCAGGAGTTTGTGGCTTTTTTGGATCGGTTGCGTATTGGGGAGTGGGATAAATCCATGCATGGTTTCTTGCATTCTCGTTTGGATAATTTTGGAAAAGAGAAAAAGATTCGGGTAAGAGCAATCTTGGGGGTCTTTGATGTCTCTGTCTTTCTCTTTCTTTGCTTACTGTTGAAACTGCTTTTCAAAAAAAAAAAAAAAAAAAAAAAAAAAAACAGCCAATCAAACTATGCTCATACAGACGAGAAGCCGAAGCATACAACAGCTTAAAACTCTCCCAGATTAGCTCAAAGGAATACCATTTCCCCAGCCAAGACAATGTGATTGAAGAAACGCCAAAGGATCTCAACCCACAACAACAACAACAAAAACAAGAACGACCAGACCTGCGAGAATGGGATTTGGACTCGGACTACAACGAACTCCCATCGCCTCCACAAAAAATCATAGAAAACCCAATCTACGAAATGCAACAAATGATGCACGAACACGCGCTCGACTTTGCGCATTTACCCGTCTCAGATCTCGTATCCCTTCGTGTTGGCGCGCAAGTCGTGTTGCTCAAGAACTTGAACGTTGGGAAAGGTCTTGTCAATGGATGTCGTGGGAGAATTGTTGGTTTTGTGCGGCGGTTGGATGAGTTGACAAACCAAGAACTGTATCTGCCGGCTGTAGAGTTTGTGTTGAATCGCGGCACAAGTATTGGTGAGACTGAGTTGTACGTGATTGGGTATGAAAAGTTTGAAAGTGAGGTGACCATGACGCGGAAGATTGAGAGGAGACAGATTCCGTTGAAACTTGGGTGGGGTCTGACGGTTCATAGATCACAAGGTTTGAAAAAGATGTCAAAATTATGCTTGAATGTGTTCTGTGTATTAACTGGCGCTCTTTTTTTCCTTCTATTTTAAAAGGCATGTCACTAGATTATGTGATTGTTGATATGCCGAAATCATTTGCACCGGGTCAAGCATACGTTGCATTGAGTAGAGCAAAGAGCATGGAAGGACTGGCTATAACAAGGAATTTGCAACGTAGTAGTGTGATTGTGAGTGATATCGTCAAGCGGTTCTACGGCGATTTGTTGAGCGTGTGATATCAAAGCTGTTTTTTGTTTTTAAAGGAGTACCGCGTCGTTTACACTATTTTATTTTTACAATATCTTTGCAACTTTGAAGAGACTTCAAACATTTTTATTGATGATATCTGCCAACCACTGAGCAATTGTGAACGAAAAAGTGACTTTGGGGGCCGCCGCAATTACTTTTGGCACAACTCCCTTCACCAACGCGCTCGGTCCTTCGTTCCGTATGAGGTCCTTGAGAACAATCCAACCCGAAAGCGACGCTTCATTCAACGATGTGGCTTGCATTCTAACTTTAATAACGTCGATCGGTGCTGCAATAACAATAGAAGCAACAGCTCCACTCAGAGAAGCCGCAAAGTGTTGTGATAGAGTGGCTGCAGGAGCAGATGGATCATAGAGGTGAAAGACGTTGTCCTTGATGTATGTGGAAGTTCCAAATAGAGCAATACAGCCAAAAGAGTTTCTTGCAGCTGTCCAAGACCAGCCACGGTAAAGGTTGAGGAGTAATCGGGGATTCTGGATGAGGCTTCCTTTCGATGTAGTTGTTGAAGATTTTGTACCCGTACTGTTGTTCTTACTTGGAGTATTCAGAGAAATGAACTTGGATTCTATTTCAAATTGTGAGTTATTTTGAAGGTGCATAACGTTTAGACTTGTTGTTTTTTTTTGTCCACACCTGTTTTGAAAAGTCCCACACCCGTTTGGCCTTTTACTTTCAATGCATCCAAGGGAAGTAAAAGCACCTCTGTACACCCAATCAAAACCCCTCCCGTTGCAGCAATGACTGTCCGTGCCCACTTTGATCCAACTTGATCTCTCACTCGAGGTTCATATTGAGCTCGCAAATGCGTGTTGATTATCGGATGCATGCCAAACTGAAGAGATCTTTTTCAATAAAAGATGTGTTAAATCTTTAATATACATAATGGAAGATCAGGAAGGGGAAAATTAAAGATGGGACCTTTGCATAATCTTGTATCCCACAGCCCATCCAAATGCCGGATACAAGGATGCTATTTCCTTCACTATACCCCTTCCAGCAGCTTCTTTAAAGACAATCTGTCGTATATTGCCAAGAGTCCGCGTTCGGCTGCGATCATTGATGAGGCGCTCTTTTTTTTGTAAACCTGTTCAGTTGAAAGACACAATGATGGATTACAAAAAGATACTCAACTCGCAACAGTGTCGACAGGATGAAATAGAAATAGTTCAAGAAACCCAGCGAATCCAGCGCCGAAAATCCCAGTTGTCTTGGAGGATGAATGCTCTTTCATTGTTTGATATTATTGGGCATTGACAAGTTGTGAGTGATTTATTTTGAATATTAAAAAAAAAAAGAACCCGGCCCTCCATCTTCTTTAAGATACTGGATATACTACAAGTGTCAATATCAGTCTTTGTCGAGGAGAACATGAATCCAGTTGGTGTTGGTCAGTTACAGCCGGCACTTCAAATGGTTCAACCAAAAAAACCCACATTCTTTAGTTATCTTTGGCGTCTTCTCAGCGATAGTCTTCCGCTTCCGCCAACTGTTTCAACCATATCTCAAGCAGTTGAAAACCAGATTCCTCGGATACCAACAACTGCTTCCCTTAACAAACGCCAGCACAAGCAGCACACAGGGCCTTTCGTTCTCTGAAGCACAAAGTCGAGGATTAGACAGCGAATCGTTTGTAGTTGATTTGGACGATCAGAGGCCAGGTTTCGTACGTGAAGCTGCAGAGGTGAAAACTGTTTTTCGGTTTCGATCCCCGAATCAGGTTTAAGCTGAACAGAAACGACTTTTCTACAGGAAGTACAAAGGCTGATGGAGACAAACGAGGTTGATTTCGATGAAGCGCGATTGCTTCTGGTCAAACAGCAAATGAGGGATAATGGAATCGACCCAGAAACTGGACTACCACTGGATCCCAGAGCAGTCACTTTCTCCTGATTCGAAAGTCATACAGTCTTTTTGCCTATGATTCTACGATAATATCACATGGTCAACCCAGTCTTCACGGATTATTCTGTCCACATAATTCTCCATTTGTATTTATCATCATTCACAAGTTTGAGAACTCTACTATCTCATCTACGCCCTCATTACCAGCCAAAAATCCAATCTTGAGTCTCAGTTTTACTATTGTCTGTATGGGCAAAAAAAAAACGGGGGGGGGGGGAAACAAATTGAGAAACAAAAAATAAAAAAAACAAGATTAAAAAAAAAGTGGGTTACCCCTGACGGATTTTCAATTCGCATCGCTTGAGTCGCGTGTCCAGCGGGTGGGATAAACGCAGAACTCGACGGGTTAATTTGAAGTCGAAGGCTTTTTGGAACCGCGACTTGGAAAGATAGATTTGAGACTGCCGAGAACCCGTGGTTTTCAAAGACAGCATTGACATCCACAACACTCTTGTCTCCCATTGGAAGTGTAGGTATGAGGTAAATTTTGAGGCCCGCCTTGTCAAAACATAATTTACGTGTTTCGGGGTGATGATGTGTGGGTATTTTGGGTTCTGTTGGTGTTGTTGTAGAAAACAAGTCGGATAACAGGTTTGGAGCATTTAGAGCTACTGGCTGATTTGAAAAGTTTGTAGATGTAGGTGCAGTCGTAGGGACTAAGGATATACCGCCAAATAAATCCGAAAGGTTTTGCTGAGAAACAAAAAACATGAGAACGGTGGTGTGGAGAAATCCGTTGAAGGAACCTACCGG
Organism: Obelidium mucronatum; assembly: GCA_025765595.1. NCBI lineage: Eukaryota > Fungi > Chytridiomycota > Chytridiomycetes > Chytridiales > Chytriomycetaceae > Obelidium > Obelidium mucronatum. The sequence continues at coordinate 19,749 of JAIVFH010000345.1, forward strand.
TGCAATAGGTGCAGTTGCCGTGGGTGTACTCAAATCAAAATTGAGGTCGAGAAGGTCCTGAACAGCCGATGATGTGGAAGGCTGAACTGTTCTTTTCGGAGCGGAGCTCAACGACGCGGTTGAATTCCTCAACGACTCTGCAACCAAATTTTCCCCTGTTCCTTTGACTTCTTCTTCTTTTACTGCAGTGTCCAAAACTGGCATCCTTTCCAGCAATCCCGACCTTACTTCCAACTCCAAATGAGCAACGGCATTGAACTCTACTGCCCGCGCTTGGATTTCCACGTCAATGTTTGATTGGTACTTCAGAATTAGCTGGTTGATTTTACTTTGAATAGAACGAGTTGAGAAATATGCTCCTTTTCAAACAAAGAAGAAATAAATAAACAACTTACTCCAGTGCGGATTCATCGCCGAAACGACCAGACAGTTTTACTAGCGCAGTTACAATATAGCCTTTGACTGCTCCAGTAGCGAAATGCCCTTTCAATAAAGAATCAAAAAGCTCAACTACATCTGTTTCCGATGGCGCCAAGCTGAAATCCTCTGACACGTCAGCGACACCCGCTTCTCCCACATCAGAATACTCGTCCACACTTGCAGGCATAAACCCAGAATCCACTAATAAGTCCCCAAATTCACCACAACACCAAGCCATCGCCAAGACAAACCCTTCCTTCACACGAACCAAATCCCCGCCTTTGGCGACAGTCCAATACAGCCGCCTAGCCGCCAAAACCTGCAAATCCTCGCTTGCAACGCTAATCAACTTGACAAAATTGTACACCACGCTATCGACGCGAACATCACCGGCCAGCAGCAGAACACGAAGATTCACCAAAATCTCCCATACTTTCGAAACTCGAAACCGCGCTGCATGCTCAACAATGCGTTTCCCCAGCGATACGCGGGAATCTGCTCCAATATCCAGGTTCGTTTCTAAATACTGGAGTAGCTCCTTCATGAGTGAGAATACAGTCGTTGGAGTAATCAAATGAAACGATAAATCCAGAGCTTTGGCTCGAAGTGTTGTATCGTCGTCCTTCAAGCACGCTAGAATCGTGGCCCGATGCCGTTGCAAAGATGTTGTCCCTTCCTGGGCACTCATCAACACTGACGAATGATACGTCCTCGTCAAAGTCGTCAACGCAACATATCTGATATTATTATCCCCGTTCGCCAAAAATTTGCCGAGAATATTAATCGCAAGGACTTTAACAGCGTGTTCAGCTTCAATCCCCATAATCGTGAGAACAGCCTCATATAAAACAGCGTTCCCAACGTTTTTAGAGGATTCGGTTGTGGTTGCGACTTGAGCGAGCACGTCGTTCATGAGTTCAGAAGCGCGTGGGTCGTTTGCGCCGAGGATTCTGAGAAGGCGGAGGAGTTTGATTTGGAGGAATGGGTCCGTCACGCCGCCGACATCGTGTTCTGGACTGAATCCCGTTGTAATCAAAGTTTTCAGTCGTTTCACGAGGATGGGGATTTGCTTGGGGGTAGGTGGTTGTGTTAGTGAGACTCTCAAAACGAACAAAACAACTGACGACGCCAAACCTCTTTCAACTCTGGGACCACATATTCTGGATTCAACTTGCACATTTCAATCTCCAAACTGGCGCCCGTCAGAACACTCGATTCATTGCTCTCAATCATGAGCGCTTTTGTCTTTTCCAGAAAGTTTTCAATCAAGTCAGGAACTTTTTTGATGATCCGAATCGCGCATAAAGCCGCCTGGCGAGTGGGGAAGGAGTTCATTAAAAAAAAACAGATAACCATCATGAATTAAATGAAACACATACCTTCTTTCTTATATAGGCATTCGGACTCCCCAACATTTTTTCCACATCTGCACAAAGATCTCTGGCCATTTCTGGAGACGATATATTGCCCAGCGTTGTCAACGCGAGACCCGAAATAAACACGTTGGCGTTATTGATGTCGCTTGAGAAAACACACAAAAATAGAGCATCGTGAGCCAAAAAAAAATTCAAAAGAATCTTTTTTAACTCACTTTTGAATACAATTCGTGACCAGTGTTAGTGTTTCCTGAGTTTCGTCCATCAAAAGCATGATCCCCAGATATCCCAATCGCTTATCGGTATACTTTGAAGAAGCGACTAATAACGGAAAAAAATAAAGGCGGATCGCAAATCAGAAATGCGGACGATTGAGAACGACGGCAAGTGGGTGCAAATATCAAAAAGTCAGGTGTGCTCCTCCCAACAGCCCCGTTTTTTGGTCAATTTACCCAGTTTCAAGCATTCAATTTGACCAAAATGAGCAGGATATCCGAGCATATGAATATAAAGCAACTTTTGGACGTTGTAGTAGCGGGTTTCAACAGTCTCTTCTTTGATTGCGGTTCGGATAAAGGCGGATTCTTTTGCAATCACAGCGCGCTCATCGGCCATCGTCTTTGCAGCTCGTATCGCTTTGATCATGTCCTTTAGCTTGGTGACGACGAGTTTGTTGATCAGTTTGTCCATTTTTTCGGTTCAATTAAATGGTTTTTTTTGACAGATTAATTGACGACAAAGTAGAATAAAGGCTGAAATGAATATATTTGTATATATATATACAAAGAAAGAGATATAGAAGACGGTAGGCAAACCCCTTGAATTTATTACATCCAACTGGAGTCATCTGAAACCCAACCCTCTAAAAAAAAAAAACAGGCAAAGAAGTAAATCAAGAAATTTACTCTTCATCCTCCTCATCGTCATCAGCAATGTTGTTGAGACGGTAACGGAGCTCGTAACCAGTCTTGGAAACAGCAACGACACGGAGCCACTCAGAGACGATAGTCTTCTTGAGGTACTTCTTGGTAAGGTACTTGACGTAACGCTTAGCAATGGTTCCTTGAGCAGTGGTGATGGTCAAGGTGGCACCGTTACGGGCAATGGAGATGACGTTTCCGAGGTTGTTGGTGCGGCCATCAACCTTGATGCGGTCGTGGATAAACTTCTCAAAGGCGGCAGTGTCGAAGATGGAGTCTCCGGCTGGCTTGGAGCAGTCGACAGTGTACTTGACTGGAACGTTCTTCTTCTGTTGAAATGGGAAAATAAGGGTTGAGAGTTGCGTCACATATTGGAAGGGGGAAGTCAAGTGTAAAGAAATCCAAGAAAGCAGGCGAGCAAACTACAAGGAAGCTACTCGGTTGTTCTGTTACAACCGCCCTCTCCCTCGCTGGGAGAGAAAGGGTGGAGCAACAGAACGGTTGAGCAAAAGGTGCTACTCAGTCGCTTTTTGAAAGAATTTACACTTGAGTTCCAAAACTGCAAATTCTGTACTCATATTCACCCATCCGTTTTGGATTTGGGAAGGAGTGAATACTTTCGAGAGACTACAGTTTTAAACGCAAGCGCAATTTTCGAATCGCAAAACAGGACCAAGAGTAGAGACCAAAGAATTTTCGCAACCAGAGAGTTCGCTTCATCGCACAGCTTTCATTTGGAGTATTGCGTATGTGCGAATGCGAATACTAACAGCTGGGGCCATTTTCTAAATTGAATACACAGTTTAGTTGATATGTTCAGCGAATAAGGGTTTCCAGCCATCATCACGGCAGATCGACCGCGCCAGCTGTTGCTCATTTAGCGGATTGAAGAGCGAGAATCAGCGATCGCCGATGCAGTCGCTGAGCGTGATGGTGATGGGCTGTCGAATGAAGCATGTACTCACGATTTTTACGAGAAGTTTTCTGAAATTGAAGAAGCAAACGAACTCGGCCTGTAACAGTTGCCCCTTCCAACGTTACTTCCTCATTCTTGAGCATCGCATTTATTTATTATTAGTTTTTAAGACTCCCGTTGTCACCCCACAACTCTCCAAGCGCGTCTTAAAGACTCAGACCATGGGTTACCGTCGAGACTTGCACTTCTCTTTAGCGTCACTGGTGTGATTCTCTTTTCGCGTGCAGAGGGATATCGACTCCTCATTCAAGTTGTTTGATCCTCCAGTGCTGATAGGTATGTAGCAAGATTCACGCGATGGCAGCGACGGGAGATTCTGAGAAACAGAAACATACGATAGAGACAGCGGATATTCAGAGTAATCCGCGAGAACATCACTTATCGAGAGGGCTTGAGAGTTTTGGGAAGTTGTAGTGGAATACTCTATTTGATCTTGATTGCTGTTGGAATGATATGCGGTTGGTGATATTGCACTTGCTGCTTCGTTGGAAGTTTTGGATCCGTTGGAATTCTTGAATTGCTTTGTTGATTGACACGTTGTGTTGTTGTTGTGTTGTTGTCGATTTCATGCCGGCGGTGGTGGAGGCGATTTCTGCACAACCGCCGCCAGATTTCATCTGCTTGAAATTCGCTCGCAAATTGTCGGATAGGATAGAGGAGATGGTGGTGGTATTAGATGTACATTTGTCAGCGTTTTCGGGTATGATTCTGATGATGCCATTACACTGAATTATGGCAATGATCAAGGTTCCTTGTGAAACTATCAAGGCGGTTGGAGTTTGAGGAGTCAATGGAGCAGTAGTAGCGGGATCACCCAGTTTCCGACATCTGTAAGATGTGGATCGTTCTGGAATCATTTCGCCAACAAGTGCGTGGGTGAAGGGGGATGCCAATGCCGCTTTCCAGATTTCTGGATCGTTCGATAAGTTGCTAGCAGAGGTCTTTCGAGGTGGTATTACGATTGTTGGATATGACATTTTCTTTAGCGGTGATTATTCACTATTTTAGGCTTCAAAATTCAGTTTCCCAAGTTTCAGATTTCCGTGATTTCCATCACCACAGAGAGAGAAAAAAGAAAGCGCGTTTTTTTTTCTCGCTCATCTGCTTTTTGAGTCCCTTATTCCTTCGTCATTAGATATTATTCTATTTATACTTTTTTCTTCTATAAATCTAAACGGAAACCAATATCTGAAATCAAATATTAATCAAAGAATGATGTCCCGATGATCCCCCGCCATACCCAGTATCCTCCTTGTCAGCTGTCTCGCCAGCAGAGTTTTCAAGAGCCACGATAGAAGAAGCAGTCGTAAGGCGGTGCCACCACTCTTGGGGAAACGAGTACTACCCAGTCTCGGCTTATGTCATCAGCATACTATGTTTTCCGTGAGTTTTTTTTGGCATCTTTTCCTTTTAATTTTAAAACTAGACTCGTTTGTTCGATGTTCGTTGAACATTCAGATGTGGAATTCTTTGCTGTTTCCGCATGAAGGAAAAGAAATGCCGTCTTTGTGGATTATGCGTCGATGTGGAATACGTTGAGCCTTCTTTGAATGATGACTCGTATCGGTTGGGGTTTGCGATTGGGGCTTGGAATGCCACGCAGAATCAAGGCTGAAAAGGGATTTGAAAAAGAAAATGGGATCAAGTATTTATACGACCAAGAAGAAAAAAGAAGAAGAAGAAGAAGAAGAAGAAGAAGGAGTTGGATAATTCATTTGTTCATTGTTCGAATATGACCCGTTGCTCCTTCAACCAAGTGGCTACTACTCCATCAGGAGGAAACAAGTTGTTGTTGTCCACCGACATAACCCTGAGCTTATTCAAGTGACAAAACTAGACGGAATAGATCCCTCAAATCTGTTTTTTGAAATAGTGAGGATGATAAGATTGGAGAGTTCTCCCAACTCTGGGGAATGCTTCCTTCAAGCCTGTTTTCCTCCAGTTTCATATATTTTACACTTGAGAGCAATCCCAGCTCTGGAGGAATACAGCCATCCAGTCTGTTGCCATTTACTTGGAGCCGATCAAGGTTTTTGAGGCGGGACAATGAAGCGGGGATTCTGCCGCTGAGCTTATTGTATTGTAATCCAAGATATTTCAAATAAGGTTAAATTGCCGATTT
>JAIVFH010000346.1:0-25513 GCA_025765595.1 Obelidium mucronatum
ACGGGGTCCCACGCCTCGCTCTGCAGCAGGTCCTTCAGCTGGTTCGAGTCCGCCGCGTCCGGACGGAACACGGCGAACGAGGCGCAGGCGGCGCCGGCGAACGCCTGGCCGAAGAACTTGTCGTCGTCCTCGGGGTCCTTCGAGGTGTCCTTGTCTCTGCCGTCCTTCTCCTTGAACAGCGACAGCGACGCCAGCGACGCAAAGCTGGACGACCGCGAGCTGCCGTCGAACGAAAGCAGCCGCGTGCGGCGGGGCGACGGCGCGCGGCTGTCGTCCTTTTCCTTTTCCTTCGTCATTTTGGGGAAAAATTATATTTCAATTTGATGTGCGCTGTGATTTAATCAAACGTTGCCAATGCCAACAACACATCCACTGCTGCGTGCACACTCGTGCAAAACTGATCTGTATTCTGATCTGATTCAACTGGGGTAGCTGCAGCTGCTCCCAGGCTTCTTGGCAGATCAGCGGTTGAGTAACCATTGGCTTGACGGTGCTTCAACAACATTCATCCGCAAGCCAATGTACATCAATTTACCGCGCTATAAAGATAAGGCTCCAATGAGTTTGCTTGCTGCAGCAATCTTACACGCTACTTTTCTTGATTTGGCATCATGTATTTCAAGTTGAGGTGGAACTATAAGCCACAGATACTGTATCGCAAAGACACATACGACCTTAGACACATGCATGGAATCATGTTTGCAATCTTAAATTCCTAAAAGCACCTCAATCGCAAAACTGTCAATCAACGTCAAAATTAGCCTGCCATACAAAATGGGACTCTCATTTAACTCTTTGAATTGATTAATTGTGTCTGATGCGTCTGACTTCTTGGCCACCACATGTCAACACATTCTTCCAATTATTAAATTGTATTTATTTCAGAAATAAAACAAACGAATTAGTTTATTTACATGAAGCAAAAACACTGACTGTTTCTGTCCTATATCTCACATCATTGCTTTGAAAACTGGTTCACTTTAACAGAGTGTAGCAAATTGAAATTTCTACGCTCTATTAATTACGCTTTTATCTTGTAGTTACACTGTTGGCTGTGGGTGGAGTGGCGCGATAGCCCTTTTTGGGTGGTTTTGTTTACACTTTTTAAAATTTCTAATTTATAGATTTGATTATAGTCCTGAAAAATAGACATACATGTTGCTGGTGTTATTGAGGTCTTGTTGCCATCGGTGAATGCAACCACTTTCGAACATAAAGCCATTTGCACTTGCCACCCATCTGATCGACTATTCAAACTCATTACGCTTTCCAAGTTATACATATGCAATCAAAATCTGTGAGTGGTTGGTTTTCGGCTTAAGGTCCTCTCACCTCATCCGAAAACGTTGAGACTCAGCGGTTTCCAATGAATACCGATTAAGTCACGGACGTATTTTTAAGTTTCTAAAACAGTCTGAGCTCTAGTTTGCCCGCATTTATGGAGCCTGCTCATCACAGCGTCGCGTTTCAGATGACCAGAAGTCACAAAGCAGTCTCCGACAAATAGACTGTTTCGAAAATTAAATAAAATATTTAGGGGAAGTATTTGTAGTAACTGCTGATCTCTGTATTTGATGGGGGTCTTCTCATCTGTCGCACTGCAGTGCAGACCGAGTTGGTTAGGGAGGCCACCCCACACGCTCGCTGATACTCTCTAAAACATATTAACTATAGTTTATTTTGTCGAAGCCATTGTGTGCAGCTGCTGAGGGCCTCGAGATGCTGATGCTGTAGTCAGGGCACTTTGCTCCAAAATGCGAGAAATACTTTTCCAACACAAACAACAACAAGAACACAAACCAAGCTGTTTTCAACATTTGAAAAGCGCATTAGAACTGCAGTAACGCGTTTTGTTAGTTTGCAATAATCTCCGACGCGTTCTGAAGAGTGGTTACCCCGTTTTCCGGTACAAGTTCAGATTTCAAGACCCGCCACCAAAAATTGTCCGAATTGTCAAATATCTGAAAAAAAGCGGAAAAAGGTATAAATAGGCAGCGTATTCCCCCCTCTTTTCATCTCACACTTCTTCTCTCCTTCAAAACTCCTCTCTCTCTCTCTCGTCAATACTTGGAAACTGGAAGAAAAGCACCTCTATCCGAAACTACTTTCAGTCCGAGACTCTCTTCAGCTCGCCCGACAACTCAGTCGAAAAAAAATTCGTAAAAGGTGTAAAAGGTGTACTTTTGGGTCTCTATTTTTGCATTGGATGGGTTGAGTTGGAGTGTAAAGTGTTGTCTCCTGTCCTTCTCCTCTCCAAGACTCTCTTCAACTCACCGAGAACATTATCAAAGTGTTTTTGGTTGAGTTGTAGTGTAAAGGTTGTCTTCTTACTCCATACTTCCCTCTACGACTCCATCGAGAGCACAATCAAAAAGTAATCAATCCCCAAAAGGTGTAAAAGGTGTACTTTTGGGTTTCGATGATGTGTCTTTTGGTGGAGATGGCAAAGTATCATTTTTTGCAAATTTGAATAATGTATTTATTTTGGGAAGGACGCGATCAAAAAAAGGTAATGGCGGGATTTTTGGGTTCAGGGCCTCCTCGTGGCTCCCGCTGGTAACAGGGTTTCACCCTGGCTGACACTGAACCTCCTTCGATTCTTTGTTTACTTTTCTCTTATTCTTTGTTGTTTATTTTCAATAAATTCCAATAAAAATACTTTACCCTATGTTTTACGCTGTTCTCGCGACAACAAAGCAGCAACAGCAGGAGATGCGCGGCGCTGGCCTGGCAATAACCGATGCAGATGCGTTCGCCGAAGAGCGCGGCGGTGAAGAGAATTCCGTGAGTTGCTGGATCTGTTGTTTTCCAATATAGACTGTTTTAATGAAAGGACGGAATAGCGCAATCTGGTGCCCTCAATTCGGCAAATTCGCGTTCAACGAAACACTTGCTCTTGATTTATCGACCGACTCTCCAGACTGATGTTAAATACTATTGAAGTCTTTCAACTATTGCTATCGATTGTGTTCTTTGGAAATTACGAACCTCTTTGGGTTCCTAAATTCGGTTTGTGGTTTCATTACCATACGCAGTTATACCGCATTTCGACGCACTCGAAAAATTACATCCCAAGTCTATACAAATACAACCAACTAATTTCTTTAATTTATTTACACGAAGTAGAAACAGCGACTTTCTCCCTCAGTATATCTAAAGCAGATTCCATACCTTCCTGTCTCCCATTAAACCTCTCCAAATGCTCAATCGCTTTGGCTATTGTTTTCCTATATTTTTCCTCCCTGCCAATGTGTTTTAATCTAGAGTTTTCGAGGCGGTGAATCACGTCCGTAAACTGATTTCGCAACTCTTGCAACGAATTCTCCTTTTCCTCAATGACTCGACGAGAGTGGAAATAATCTGATCTCAAGCGATCATTTGCTGAAACTAAGCTTGCCGGGTCGTCAACAATAGGCGTTATTGGAGACTGAGATGAGAAATAAAAAAGTAAATCCCTTATAATTTCACGCCTTCAAGAAAAACATACCATCACTTTGCTTTCCTTAAGGTTCTGTACATGCTTTTCTGAAATTTCAAGTTGTCGTTTCGTCATACTGGTGATGAATTATAAGTAACCAAAACAAAGCTGCTTTCGACCAAAACTTACTTCAACTCTTCTTCGAGATTCCGAAGCTTTTCATCCAAAACTTTGCGCTCATTATGCCTCTGTTTCTGGATTTCAGCAATCTCATGCTCTAGCGTTTGACACTCATGATTCAAACTCTCTCCGAACCGAATCTTATCCTTATACAGAGCCTCCCGGGCAGCAGCTTCCGTCAAGTCTTCCTCTGCCTCCTTCAACCGCTGCCGCGTCTCGCTTTCAACTTGCTCCAGCTTTTTAAACTGCTGCACAACTTGCTCACAGTACTCCTTCTCGTTTTCCAATTCAGATTTAACCTTCTCCAGATCCATCTCGATACCATGAATCTCCTTCTTGTATCTATCAATATCTCTCCGCGCCTCTTGCACTTGCTCTTCCCGTTTATCCAACTCCAAACGCAAGTCTTCCAACTCCGCCTGTGTACACAAGTGCTCATTCTTGATTACAAATACTTGGTTTCGCAAACCTTCGAGTTCTTGCGCGTGAGTAGATTGGGCTGTTTGAGTTTCTGCAAGTTCTTGGTTTGACAGCTCAAGTTGAGTTTTGAGTTTCTTTTGCAGTTGGGTGGCTTTTTTGATGATTTCTTCAAATCTCTTCAAGCGGTCGAGTATGGCGGTGAATTTGACGGCGTATTGACTGTGACTTCATTTAAGAAAAGTTTCAAAACACTCAAAGTGGGTAAGACTTACGCAGACTCGATTTGGAAGGCATCCTCAACGGCTCTCAGTGAGTCAATAAAGTACTCGCGGATTTTTTGGAAATCTTCCAAACTAGAACGAATGCGTTGCTTGAGAATGTAAACATCTTTGACTTGATTCAGATCCTGACCCAGAAAAAAAAATATATCAACAGCCACCAAAAACAAAAGACCACGCCTCACCATTTCAGGCAACCCCAACACAGTATTAATCCAACTCAAAACATCCCTAAAAGATTCCACATGATCATTCTCATGACTCCCCCATTCCTCTCGTTCTTGCTGAAGCCTCTGTACCATTTGAAACAACTCCTCCCGATCCTTTACAACCTGCTCCAACTCCTTCTCCAACGCCCTCCCTTCTTCAGAAATCCTCTCATTCTCTTCAGTAAATCTTCTCTGCGCTTCCTGATGCATCGAAACCCTCGCCTCCAACTCTCCCTTTAGCCGCCCTACTTCTCCACTCAACCCAGCAACCTCTACCTGATACCCACTAACGCGTTCATTCAGCTCTCGTTCTCCCTCCTTCATGAATCGTCGCTCATCCTCCAAACACCGTCTCCACCGCTCTTCACATTCTCGAAGAGCGCGTTCCGTAGCTTCCGTGTCCCGCGCGGAGGCAGCTTCTCGCGCGTTTTTCTCGGCACGCCATCTCTCCTCGATTTCACAGAGCTTCCGGGTTTGTGTTTCAAGTTCGTGTTTGAGGAGTGTCATTTCGGTGGCGGCGATTTCGGAGAGGCGTTCAAAGTCGCTGATTTGTTGGCGGTAGAGGTCAAGTTCTGTAGAGTGCTGGGCGCGCAGTTTCATTATTTCTATTCCTGGGGACTTATATTATAAAAAGAAGAGGGAAAAAATGGCATTCTTTTAGTTTTAAAGAATATAAGGAAAGAAGGAGAAATAGAATCAGTAAGATGAAAGAACCTTGGCTTTGTTACGCGCTTGAATCATTTGTTCCAGCTCGTGCGCCTTCTCTTGAGCTAGTTTCGAGAAATGGTCATGCAAATCAGAGATTTCTTTTTCATGCTGATTCTGCTTTTCAAAGTGTCCTGCTTGTAGGTTATTGATTTGTTTTGTGGATTCCATCAGTTGATGTTGGAGCTGTATTTGGAATGGTTTTGAAAAAAACGGAACTGGATATTTGTCTTTTTTTTCCCCCCTCCTTACATTCTTCATTCTCTCAGAATGCTCGCCTGCTTGCTGTTGCATCTTATGAATTCGGTCTTTGGAGTCAGCAAGATCAATCGAAAGGTTGTGGATCGTGACTTGGAGGGCGTTTTCTTGTTGGGACTTCTCTTCTAGAGATTGCTTCAGTTGTAATATTTCGGTTTTCAAGTCTGCTGTAATCAAGTCGTCATTGTCGCGAGACTAGTGTAAGAAGTGGACGATGTTGGTACTCAGTTAAGAAGAACAACGAAAACGCGTGACGTAATAAGATACCTTGAGTTTCATCTTGAGTCCTTCAATATCACGGGCATTTGATTCTAGCTTGGAGAGGGTGCGTTCATGTGCTTGCGTTGTCTGCATAAAAGGGTTGCAGAGAGATTACATAACTTTTCCGAAAAAAAAAATTGACTGGATACTTACTTCTTTTAGAGCAGCTTCCAAGCCAAGCTTGGACCCTTTAAGCTCGTGAACGTCTTCAATGGCTGTAGACAACTTTTTCCGCAACTCAGCGCATTCCTGATTTCAAGTTATTATAAACTTGCCGATGTTATGTCCAGTTGTTTTTTGGCTTACTTTCTGAGCAGCCGAGAGATCTTGGCTTGAAACCTTCAATGACTCGACAGTTTTATTCAAGTTCTCCCGAAGCTGGGCATTTTCGGCAGAGAGCTCGTTCGTTTTAGATTCCAGTGTTTTGTTGTTGGAAATCAAGTCTACAATTCGGGATTTGACTGCTGCGACTCCTTTTTGTTTCTACAGAAGGCAAGTTAGAAAATAAAGTAAAAAAAAAGAGCGACCTCCCCCACATACCGGCAAATTCGATTCTGCAAGCTTGGAATTCGATTCAGAAGTTGCGAGACTCTGTAATTCAAGATCAACGGCTTTGGCATCATCCGCAATAGATTTAAATTCGCGAGCCTCCTACAAAAAAAAAAAAAAAACGCAGATTGAAAAAAATGAAGCGTGTAAGATCATTTGATAATCAGAGGGAAAGCTTCAAAATCTGTACCGTTCGTAATTGTTCAATCTCAAATTCTAGTTGTTTGTTGAGCGCGTTTGAAGTCGCATAGTCATCCATCGCCTTTTTGCAGTTGTTCCTTTCATCCATGAGATCCAGCTCTAGTTCTTCAATCTCGGCTTGGAACTTTAGAATAATGTTTTCCTTGGACTTTTTCTGTGATGGTCATGGTTGGGCATGAATTCAGACATGACACGGACGTTCTAAGAACAAAACTGCTCACCCCATCACCATCCACACAAAAGGACTCGAGCCTCTCCTCCAAAAAGAATATCCGCAGCTTAAGATTAAAGTTTTCTTTTTTGAGGTCATCCAGAATCTACTTCCACCGCATTAGTCTGTCTGTCGAAAGTTGACGGCAAATTAAAGCACTTCAAACCCACATACCTTGTCCCGCTCTTTGACCCCGAGCCCCTTCTCAGGCGCCGTTACAGCATCCAACAACATCTCTTCACTTGCATCGACAAACTCGTCGCGTTGGAGTTGCTGTGGCGGCGTACTCGATGTAGTCGCATCAAACACAAATGAATTCTCGTCAAAGTCTTCTTTTAAAGAAGAAAACTCGTTTGGGCGAAACATTGACGAAAGCATCAACGTTTTTTCCTGATTTGTGACTGTGTGTTTGTGTGGCTATTTTATTGAAAACCAAAAAATATAATACTTCAAGAATGGAGATTGCAAAGCTGAGGGAACTGGCGGACATGCGCGTGCAAGATGACCTTCGGAACGAGCAGCGAAAGAGGAATTTAATGGTTTTAATTATGCATCATCTGCAGGGTCATGGGTACGCGTGTGTAAAAATTAGTGTGTTTTCACCAGAATCATCAAACAAAAAAAAAACTAGGTATTCCGATACAGTTGCCAGACTTCAAACCGAATGCAATCTGTCTTTGAACAAAGTGACTGCGGCAGATAATATGGATCTGATTACAATCCTGCAGGTTGATGATTGGTGTTTTCAGTAGCCCAAAGACAGGTTTTTTTAACACCACGTCAGAACAGGAGTACGAGACATATTTTGGAATCAAGTTTGGAAAGACTCCAAAGCTGATCAAGAAATGCTGTGAGTTTCACCGGGGATTCTGGATATGGACTCTGACGTCTGACGTGATTCTTTTGTAAAAAGCGAATGACAGCACAGCAACAGTTCCCGCGGCTAAAAAGAAGCCAACACCACCTGCAGCACAATTCAAATCTGCAGATGAATTACCATCATTCGATGATACAACCAAAATGGTGCCCAATCTACCACGAATAAAACATGGAAGTCTTGTTAACAGCGGTATAAACGCCGGAAGCCTGATGACAAGAACTGACGATTCTGACTTAATAGATCGGCCCAAGAAAATGAAAAAGGAAGGAATACCAACAAAACCTGACGCCCCATCACCAAACTTGACAACACCAAGTATCAAGCAGCACACTGAAGTCATTGATAACTTTGGAATTGTTGGAACAAGTGTAAGTCATCTATTCTCTTCGAACTGGATCTCAATTCCGAAGTTTAGAATACTGTACGACCTGCGCCAGCAGTCAACCAAATGGCCGTTCCAGTCGCGGCTGAACCATCAATCCCATTATATGAAAACAAATTGCTGAAGCCACTTCCTCACTATGATAGTTTCGAGCTTCGCGAATTAGCAGCTATCATCACGCGTGACATCTATGTAGAAAACCCAAATGTTCACTGGAGAGATATCGCTGGATTAAGTACTTCGAAACGGCTTGTCCGAGAATCAGTCGTATACCCGCTTCGCTTTCCAGAGTGAGTGAGAGGCCCTCCCTTTTGTGTGCCTCTACGCGATTTTTTAACAATCTTACTCTCCAAAAAAGACTCTTTACAGGAATTTTATCTCCTTGGAAAGGCTTGCTCCTCTATGGACCACCTGGAACAGGAAAAACTCTGCTGGCGAAAGCAGTCGCTACTGAATGCAAAACGACATTCTTTAATATCAGCGCCAGCTCCATTGTAAGTAAATGGCGAGGAGACTCTGAGAAACTTGTGAGAGTCTTGTTTGAATTGGCGCGATATCATTCTCCGAGCACGATTTTTATTGATGAAATCGAAGTGAGTTGATTGTGATTTATGTAATGTCTTGATGCTCCCATGTTAAAGCTACGCAATATAGGCGATTATGGGGCATCGAACTTCAGATGGATTTGAGCATGAAGGAAGTCGAAGAATGAAAACAGAGCTTCTAATACAAGTAAGTAGAAGAAATTATCCGGGCGTTTGCGATTGTTAAATTTTTACCCTTTTATTAGATGGATGGGTTGGCCAAAACAACAGATTGCGTTTTCCTTTTGGCCGCCACGAACTTACCATGGGATCTTGACATTGCGATGCTACGTAGATTAGAAAAACGAGTTGAGTTATAGTATAATTCTCTGTGAAAATAACCGTCAATGCTGATTTTTTGGATTATCCAACAGATTCTAATTGAGCTACCAGACGAAGAGGCCCGTGCTTCAATGTTTGAAATCAACCTTCCTCCAAAAGCCGTTGACGCTGCTGGAAATCAGCTTGTTGGAAATGTGGATTATAAAGCACTAGCTAAAGAATCTGAAGGTACTCCCAAAAAGAATCTATTCTAACTGATTAATTATTTCGGATGCACCCACAGGTTATTCTGGGTCCGATATTCAGTTGGTTTGCAAAGAAGCCGCAATGAGACCAGTAAGACGGCTCTTTGACATGATTGAAATTCATGATACCATCGAAAATGAATCTGAACCACTTAGTAAGTTTTTTTTTATGGATTCATTGTTTCAAGCGGGGGCATACTAATTCAGAAGCTCCCTAGAATTCACACGACAGCCAGTGACTATGGAAGATATCCTTGAGGCTCTCAAAACCACGCGACCATCGACAAATTCGACGCAGACATCGAGGTACAAAGAATGGCAGAACAGTTTTGGTTCCGTTTGAAATAAGAACATGATCTAAAAAATCTCGTGCTTTTGATTGACTCCTAACCGCATTCTTTGGAAAACTTGACTGGAGTTATCGCCAAAAAAAAATAGTTCCAGTCGTGTGCACGCTGGAATTTTACAGATTTCAGGGAGGTTGAAGGATGTGGGTGGCCTTTAGATGCACATAATAACCGAGAATACCCAGATTGCGATTATAAACTATGCCAATAGCGGCGTATAGCTATTGTTGCTCAATTTGCTCAAAAATACAGGCAGGCAGGCTTATCAGATTCAAATACTTCGACAAGAATGCGTAAATTCAACTTAGATACACAATCAAATCATAGCATCATTCTCTTTCAATTTCACCAGTTTCTTGCAGGTTTCTTGTGAATTCTGTATTTACAGTTATCAATCCCTCAAAAACGTCTTGAAAATGGAGGTTGACCCATTTGACCTATCCCTCGATTTAATGCGCCGCCTATCGCCGCAAAACACGGCTTCAAATCTGCAAAGACTTGTCAAGCTCGTTGGGCCCGACTTGGAAGATGAACTGTTGAGTGCCGTCGACCAGCCACTTCAGCAGGCAAAGTGTCCAGTTACGGGACGAGACTACCTCCGATGCGACTACAACAGAGACGAGCAATCGTACCGGTTTGTTTGTTTTATGATGATGATGATGACGATGATGGTGGAACTGTGGTTGCTGAATGCTGTTGGTTTTAGATCTCCATGGTCGAATGAATACGACCCGCCTCTTGCCGATGGAACTCATCCATCCACGCGTTTGCGCAAGTTGGAAGTCGCTGCAAACGATGCCTTTGATGTGTACCGCGAACTGTACGATTGTTTACTGTTCTGTGTTGTTTAGAAAAAAGAGACCCTCTCATTTGTCTCAATTGTTAGATACTATGAAGGCGGGATTTCTTCAGTCTACTTGTGGGACACGGATGAAAAAGATGTCTTTGCAGGCGTGATTCTGATCAAGAAGGGTATGTTGCATACTCTTGAAAAAAAAACTGGTGTCTCTAAGACTCTAACATCACCCAAGTCAACAACGATGAAACGGCCGATAATGGATCTTGGGACTCCATTCACGTTGTTGAAGTTCAAGAAAAGGGTCGTGCCGCTCACTACAAACTGACGTCAACTGTGATTCTCCAGCTTCTGCATGGAAAACAAGAAATCGGAGAACTGAATTTAAGTGGAAACATGACGAGACAGGTACGGGAATGCCCCATCCAGATGATTCCGCATTGCATTTTTTTGATTGGTGCCTCTTTTTATTCGATAGGCTGAACATGATCTTCCAATTGAGGATCAAAACTCTCACGTTGCAAACATTGGGCGTATTATTGAAGACATGGAACTCAAGATGCGGAATTCGTTGCACGAAATCTACTTTGGAAAGACAAAGGACATTGCTAATGATTTGAGAAGCGTGCAATCATTGGCAGAAGCAAAGAAACAGGCCAACATCCAAGCAGAATTGGTTGGTAAACTGTTGAGTCGCAAGTAAATGAAGCCGCAATTGTTCCAAAAAAAATCTATTGATGAAATGACTCTGGTTTTGCTATTAACCGGTTTTTATCGTCCACTTGATACTCTCTGTCAACACGTTGAAATAATGAACAGCGTTGAACTACTCGGTCGGCCCATCGAAGACGCAGCATAAAATCTTCTGGCATCAGAAGCGATACTCCTAGAACTGTTTCTAAAGCTTGGCGAGTGGCAGTGATTTTATGGAGTTGGTTTCCTTGTTGAATTGTTGTGGTAAACAATTCCGCATTGGCGAACGACGGCATCATAACTGCTTGCAATGAATCAACACAAGGATCCTTGATGGTCAATTTCCCAGTAATATCTGTCAAACAGGTGCGTTTCCGTTTGTTGTGGATGCCTGCTGAGTCAGCCTTGTCAATGTCTTGCTCGCTGTGGACTCTCAGTGCCCGCAGAAACGGATCACCCGCCGACCACGCAACAAGCTCGCGCAGCTGCTTCTGCAGGGGAAGCGGCAGCGGGTCCGCGCCCGTGGCGCCGCGGGCGTGCAGCGAGGAGACGACAGTCACGCGCGCCGCTGTTGGCGCGGCGAGGCTTGCGGCGCGCCGAAACTCGCGCGTCTCGGCGCCGCAAACGAGGACGACGTCGCCGGCGCGTGCGGGGTGCGCCGCGCGCTGCCCAAACAGGCGCAGCGACACGCTGGCCGCAGACGCGTCGCGCAGCTGCAGAACCTGCAGCGACCGCACGACTTGGCGCGCTTCGACGACAAACGCAAGCAGCGGCGGCAGCGGCGCGAGGCGCGGCGCCGCAAGGGCGTCTGCGAGGTTCATTTAAAAGCGGTTGGTTTTAGAAGCATCAAATAAGCATCTTGTCTGACAGTCTGACTCTGACAAATCCAAAATTACAATGATTGAAAGCAGTCTTCAGACCGTCTTGCTGCAGAACCTGCTGGATCTCAAGGCGGATTTCAACCTCAAGGCCGATACTCTCATCAGCATTCTCAACCAGTCGCGTCCACACGCGGTGTTAGCGCGATCGTCGCCCCTATCAAATTCCAACAGCTCATCGCGATCGCACTTGGAACACGGAATACGCTGGGAAGCCGATGACTACCTGGCTCGAAACGACTCTTTTTTATCGTCTGCTCCTCAGTTGTTTAAGTTAAAAGTTAGCCCGCCAGAATCGAAGATTTCATCGGATTTCCTAATGCTCAATCCCTTACATCACGCAAGCTCGGAATTTCTCGCCTTCCGCGCAAAGAAGGCACAAGATGAAAAGCGAAAACTTCTTGAACTTCCCGCTCCACTTGAAACAATTGAATCCTGTGGCAACTCTGCAGTGGGGATGAATGTTGACACGACAAATATTCTGGAGGGACCCCTCGAGTCGATTGAATCCATCCCATCGACTCCAAAACGCGTATTTAAGCCTAATAATATAAAATCTCCGCTTGGTGCTTCCGAAGCTGGACTGGAAGCGAGGGAATCATCATTGGCGAAATCCATGTCATCCAGCCTTGTTTCCCAAAAGAGCTCTCTACTGAAACGCGAAGGCTCAAAGAAACATCAAAATAAGCGGGCATTTTCTATGGTGTCTGGAGAGAACGATTTGTCACCGTTCCAACAATCAGGTCTCATGTTCAAAGAAACCGCAAGAGAAAAAGCACCTCCATCGTTGAAAACTCCACAAATCGATGCCAATGAGACACTGCATTTTCCCGTTCAACCCAAACTCGACCATAGAACCATTGAAACTATACAAAGGTCCAACTCGAACCAGCTGAACAGCCTCGATATTCTATGATATATTTACCTACACATGTTTAATTCCAGCATTTGATTGCAAGGGAAAGAGAATATCTTTGGACGCCTTTGATCAATCAGACTTTGAGGGAATGAGTTTTCAAGTGAATGGAATGCATCCCAAATCCCTCTTGATAACAACGCTTGATATGCTTATGATATTAATGCATTTTGTCATGTTTGGCTCTGGTTCCGCTTTTGATTGGGTTTGAGGACTTGATTGGCTTTGACGATGTCCTGTACTTCCAAATAATGTAAGGATCTGTAAAAGCCTGCTTATGCGATGAATAACTAGATAAACAATAGAATTACTGCTGTTTATGTTCTGGATTCCCTTGTTACTATGGCAACTCCCCAGTCAATGCTTTCGAAAACTGCAATTTACAGCATCCGAGAGTACGAGGTTATGAGACCGTTCTTGAATCAATGGATATGGAAATGGTGCAAAACCTGTTTAGGTTCCCGATATTCTGTCGATTGTATGTTCTCTTCCTATTCTTGCAGTTTAGATTGTTGGCTGATAGTAAAAACAGGTTCCTTTCAACCTTATCCTTCCTATTGATTCCATCTACGCTCGCTTTTTCTGGACTTTCCGTCTTGTGCGGGTTCTAAGACTTCCATATCTGGTCCATCGGTGTGCTGCCTTTACTCGGTTCAGAACTTGGTTGGAGAATAAGTGGGGAGCTGGCATAACCAAAGTTGTTCCTATCGCAGTAGCAATCTTCATATTCATTCATTACAATGCGTGTCTGATCTATTTTTCCGGGCATATTCACGGCTTTTCTGGTTGGGACATGATTTGGACGAAACGAGTTGGTGCCACTTTTTGGGAATGCTATATCTGGTCTTTTGTATTGGTAAATAGTACATGAAGACATGGGTTATTTCATATACTAAGTTTATTACAGGGAGTTGGTAACATGTTCCCAATGTCATTCAAGTAAACATTGCTCGATTAGTTAACTTGTTATACACTTGACTCAAGAATGAATTTTTTTAGACCTCAAACTTTGGTAGAGCAATTTATAGCAATCATATTCATTTTTGCTGGCGCAGGATTGTATGCCGTTCTTGTGGGTTACATTTCATCAGCGGCAATGTCTATCGACAATTCAGGTCGAATCTATAATCAAAAAATGGAAGAATTGGTAGACTATATTCGATGGAAGAAGCTAAGTCAGTGAAACAAAGCAAAAGTTGATAAGCTATTACGAAACAAAGTATCGGGGAAAGTACTTTGAAGAGGAGGGATTGCTTAAGTGACATGAACGAATCTCTTCGAACAGTTTAGTAGGTTATCCTGTTCTTCCACTTGTTTTTTGTGTGTGAATGCTTATACCAAACTACTTTTATAATTCACAAGGAAATATCCTTGCAAAATACTCGCGATTTAATCACCAAGGTGCCGTTTTTACGGCCGTGATGCAAGTGATAACAGAAACGAAATCTTCTACAGCCGCATCGCGGCAGTTCCTTCATGTGCGCTACTATATCCCAGGTGACAGTATAACCAAGCAAGGGGAACTTGGGAAATGATATGTTCTTCATCTTGTCTGGAAAAGTTGATGTTACTTGTAAACGGCACCAGAAAAGTGTCTCTTTATGACGGCGCTTACTTTGGAGGTTATTTTTTATGCTCAGCTTTTTTTTTTTTCAACGAGATTTTTTTTCAACATCAGATTCCTCTTTTTTTTTTTTTTGGTAGAGGTTGCGCTGATAACAAAGGCTCTGCGTACGGCTACTTGCTTAGCGGCGATGCCCTCTGTTGTGTACAGGCTGACGGAACAAGATTTTCACTCTGTAATCAGTGAATTTCCGGATATCAAATTGAGGATAAGTGAACTTGCTTATGAACGTGAAAAACTCTTACTTTTGGGGGAAGAAACGCGTCTGAAAAATGAAAGAAAGTAAAAAAATAAAATAAAAAAAAATAACAATTATATTTACCAAGCCATGTAAGATTGATTTTCCACACGCACAAAAAGCACTAGAGATCTGTATGATCGAAGGTGGGTTGCATATTCGTCTACTTCAGACCCTGCTTGACTTGAAAGCGGGCAGCAGATTATAGCAAGTTTACTGATATCAAGCTGAGGATCAGTGAGCATTTGAGCGCAAGAACTTCTTGTCTTGAACGAAGAAACAAGATTTAAGAATCGAGAAATATTGAGAGAATAACAAGAGGGACAACAGCAAAAATATAATCTAATATTTTAATATATTTGAGATATGTTGAACCTCTGAGCCAGTGCATAAAAGAGACAAAGGATTTTCAAAGAATCCATGATTGACACTGGCCTCCAAACACTATTACTGCAGAACCTGTTGGACCTGAAGACAGAGTTCAACCAAAAGGCAGATGTCTTAATCTCCTTGCTGGGAACTTCTCGGTCAGAGACGTTTGTGTCCACACCACATCAAACTACACCAAACGCGTTCACATCGCATTTGGATTCCGGAGTAAGATGGGACGCGGAAGGACTATTCCTATCCGATTGAGGCCAATGTTTCTGCGATTCCCCAGTTATTCAAAGACAAAATCGATGAGTCGAAAGCAATGGGACAAAGTTTCAAGTCCTCGACACCAATGTTTGAGAGTTCTGAATTTGAGGCCTTTAGACAAAAGAAAGGAACTTTGCATGATTTAGTTGGTTTAAACGAGTCTTTTTTGGACTCTGACTCCGTCGCCTCATACACTCCTTCAAACCATGGGTTCTCGAGTTTCAGAGCAAAAAGCAATTCACAACGCCGAAAAATGGAAGCTGTGAATTTTGATGATATCGAGTCTGGATCCCCGCTTTCCAAAAAAGAAAAGTCATCGTTTGCACTATCAATGTTTCAATCCATGCCGAGGAAAAACAAATCGCCACACCTCGCGAAATCAGTATATTTTGAGGAAAAAGATTCAATGCTCAAATCTCCATCTTCTGAATTCCAGCGAGGAGTACTGCGGCAAAAGTCGATGAGGCATCAACCAAAAGCAGGAAATTTTGCCAACCTTAAACGAGGGAATACTTCCCCAGCGCTAGATTCGTCCAAAATAATCAAGAGTTTCCAAGAAAAGAGTTCACCGTTTTCGGACGACAACTCGGAAAGTCAAGTCAAGCCAATCCCCGTGAATGAGGAATCACCGCCATCATCAGAACCACAACAGCATGAGTTAGTTATTCCTACTGCATCGATAGATTCTTCAGGATTCGCTGGAGTTATTTATGATCTATTCGCCTATTTGGCTTTGATTCCGGCATTCGACAGTAAAGGGCTTCGAGTTTCAGTGGATCAATTTAATCAATCAGACTTTGAAGGAATGTGTTTTTACGTTCAATGGAATTCCATCCGAAATCTCATCTCACCTACGATACTTGACCTGATTTTGATAGGTGAGGCTAAATTTTAAGTTGACATGAACCGAATAATTCAACACCCTCCTTTGATGAAAAAATAGGACTTTATTTTTCTTGCCTTCTGATAGGTGCCTTTGCTAATTGGATTTGTTCATATCATTAGCGCAGAGATAACCGCTGGATTCAGTATAACGTAATTATTCATGGAGATAATTGCTTTCGCTTTCGTTGAATAACACCAACTTTTTTTAAAAAAACAATTAGTATTTCAATCATTTACGTGCTTGATTCATTGATAACACTGAGCACTCCGCAGTCAGCCCTCGTGAATACAAACATTTATAGTATCAGAGAATACGAGCTGATGAGGCCGTTCTTGGCACAGTGGCTCTGGCAGTGGATGAAAATCCAACTGCTGCCCGATGTTTTATCAACAGTGAGTTGGATTTAATTTGGTTTATCATGCTTTTTGTTTATTATTTAAACAATTCGCGCAAACGCCATCTAGATTACCTTTTGACTTGATCTTTTCCATCGAGCCCCATTACACCAGATTCTTTTTATTGCTTCGTCTTATCCGAGTATTCCGTCTTCCGTACCTGGTTCATCGATGTGCCTTCTTTACGCGAATACGGAAATGGATGGAAGCGAAATGGGGTGCTGGGATAACCAAAATCGTACCAATCACAGTAGGAATTGTTGTGTTTATTCACTATAACGCATGCATGATCTATTACGCGGCCGAGTCGCATGGGTTTTTCGGATGGGATTTGATTTGGCTTAGGAGAGCGAATGCTTCGTTCTGGGAGAGTTATATTTGGGCGTTTGTATTGGTAAAAAAATCTTTTTTGTTGCAGTGATGAACTTGTTTTGCTTTTACTTAAACAAAAATTGGGGGTTTTCAGGGAGTCGGGAATATGTTTCCAATGGCATTCAAGTAATGTCTCCCACTTGTCCTTTATTGATTCTATATGAAAGGAGAAAACAAACCTTTAAATTACTTTAACATCCGTAAATAGACCGCAGACGATAATCGAGCAATTCATGGCAATTCTATTCATTTTCATTGGTGCCGGATTATACGCGATCCTCGTTGGTTACATTTCGTCAGCAGCAATGTCGATCGACAGCTCCGGCCGTGCATACAACCAGAAAATGGAGGAACTCGTGGATTACATCAAATGGCGAAAATTCAGTGAAGAAACGCGGCAAAAATTAGTCCAATATTATGAAACTAAATACCGGGGAAAGTACTTTGAAGAAGATGGATTGCTTAGCGATATGAATGAATCCCTTCGGATGGTGACTTGCCTTTTTTTTTCTAATTCGCGCATTTGGCTTCTAAAAAAAAATTGGTTCTGCGAATATGCAGGAAGTATCCCTTCAAAACACGCGAGATCTCATTGTCAAGGTCCCATTCCTTCGCCGAGAAGGAAACGACTATAGAAACGAAATCTTTTACAGTCGCGTGGCATCCGCGTTACACGTGCGATACTTTATACCTGGCGATTGCGTAATCAAGCAAGGGGAATTAGGAAGCGACATGTTTTTCATCCTCTCTGGGAAATGCGATGTCCTTGTGGATGGAGATGTGAAAGTCTCGTTGTATGATGGCGCGTATTTTGGAGGTTTGAGGATTTTTTATTTTCTCAAGCCTTTTTGATGTTATGCAAATTGACGGGAATCCATCAAATACCATAGAAGTCGCAATGATAACAAAGACCCTACGAACCGCAACAGTGAAAGCAACAATGCCATCTGTACTCTACAGGCTCACTGAACATGATTTCCATCAAGTCATTGCAGAATTTCCAGACATTCAGTTGAGAATCGCAGAACTAGCTTCTGAGCGGGAAAAACTATTGGCATTGAATGAAGAGACGCGGTTGAAGAAGAGGGAAGCAATTCGAGAGTAGACTTTTTTTTTTTCTTGTTTTTCTCACCGTTTTTGCTTTTGATAATAATGTCAATTATATACATACATCAATTTTTTATTTGGGGATGTCTAAGTTACAATTCTGGTTTTTTTAATTGTTTGTACGGATACAACTACCGAACCCGCCAAGTACTTGTTCGAACATTATTCCGTAGCATTAATGATTGCGTATTCCAATCATTCCATCTGTAAGTAAGAAAGATGTCAAAGAAGCAATCGAGCCAAGAAAGCAACCAAACAAAGGGGGGAGGAACTCACGTCTTCAATGTAACACTCGAAGGATCAAACTCCTTCTTCCCACTCCCACCACTCCCACCGCCATGATGCCCCTCCTTATCCCCACCTTTAACAACCTCTCCATGCACCATCCTCGTCTGCCCCCAACTAAAATCATCAAAATGCCAAAACGCATAAACAGGCAACGCGAAATTCCAAATCGGCAGACTCAATATATAAACGCCCAACCACCCTATATACTCCACCTGCCGCGTCGTGATTACAATCATGAACCCGGGCAGTCCGAGGATAAACACGAGGAGTAACATGGGGATCAGTTGGACTTGGCCGGTGGCGGCTGTTTGGAGGAGGAGAAAGATTGTGAAACTGATGGCGGCGGGGAGGACTACTGTTCCAACGAGTTCAATCTAAAGAAAAAATGATATTAAGAAGAATAAGAAGAAGAAGAAGGAAGTTTTATAATTGAGATATCGATCCGAGTGTAAGGCGCGGGGGTCGCTGATTATCGAAAATTAAATTGGGGTTGGCACTTACAAAAACAACAAACTGCATGCTGAAACAAAAAGCCCCACATAAATCCCGTACAAGCAACAACTCCATCAAATTATGAATCGTGGAGTTAATCCACCTCCGCCTCTGACTCAACAGAACCTTGAATTCATCCGGAACAACAGTGTGACACACTGCTTGTGGCACAAACATCATTTTCCGGCGCGGGAAGTTCCGGAGCATCAGTGTGGACAAGAATCGGTCTTCTCCCAAGAGGAGGAGGTTCTTTTTGTGTAACGTTTCGACAATGTTTTCAGAGTATTCTTCGACAATGTCGGGGTTGATGAGGAGGGGGACGTAGCGGCTGTCGTGTGCTTCCTTGAATGCTTTTATTCGGTACATGCTGAAGCATCCTGGGTTTTTTTTTGTTGTTTTTAAAACTCGGTTAAAAGCAGTTTCAAAAAAATTATGACAGCGTACCAGGCAAACATGTCACTCCCCCAAAAATACTCTCAAACGCTTTCCCCAAATGATGACTCGCATAATACTCAAATACTTGAATCGCAGTAACCCAATTCGTAGTCTTATTCCGTACACGCGTTTCCCCACACAAACCCATGATATTCCTATCGTTTAACATGGCGTTGATCATGTGCTTCATGGCGTGCCGGTCTACATCCGTGTCGGCATCCACCATGAGAACGTATGCGAATTGGGAAGGGTTGATTGATAGGTGGTGGTGGATTCGGTGTCTGATTTCGTAGTCGAGGCGTGTCATGCGGTCGTCAAAGAGGCATCGAGATAAAAAGTTCATGAGAATCAGTTGGGAGTCTCGTTTTCCCTTTTTTTGGTGTGTTTTTCAGTTGGGGAAAAAAAGCTGGGTATGGTATTACCCGATTTCCAGGTTTCTGTGATGTATTCTCGTCCTGTGTTCCACACTTGACAATCACAATAATAGCTACACGATGTCCCGCCTTCACATAATGTCCAGAATAAACGTATCCCATATTATGCTGCCGGATACCATCTGCAATCGCTAAATAAGATGCAGGTTTCGGATACGGCAACGACTGATCCAACTCTACAAGCCCCAAAATAATATCTGGCGTGCTTTTCGGATTCCCACTTCCAGTCACAAGTCCATCGGCAACAACAAACAAGAGTTTCTTTTCATCCGGGTACTCTGAAACAGTTAATGAATCTAACGTTGCCTTGATACTTTCTTCGCCCTCGCTGTAACAAGTAACTAGCATCACTGTATACGGATTGGGATCGTAATCAGGCTCCACGTTTACAACATGACTTCGCGACATGTTGTTTGGCTTCACAAGCGTCCCACTCACGAACCAATAAAACCAGATCGCCATAAAGAATTTGGTAAACACGAGAGCTAAGATTACAATCAACGATACAGTTTGAATAACGTTGGATGCAAGGCAGCCTGTGGATGCGGTTTCCAAGTATCCAATGAGTTGTCGTTCTTGGAGGCAGAGGGCTGCGTTGAGTGTGTCTTGGGTTGTATAGGCGTAATGGGTCATGTCGTTTCCGTTTAGTTTTTCAAGCATTGCTGTTATTGGTTTTGGTAGTGATTGCGGTGGGGTTGATGAAGTGTTTACAACGAGGTTGTTGAATACGGCGATTTGGGATTTGTTTGATGAGACTAAAGCACGAATGTCGGACCAGTAGAGAATCACGCGTCGTCTCGGGATACCGTCTAGTAAACTCATTGATGGGCATGTCTGCAGTGCCTTTCTATTCCGGGTCGCGGCACGAGTTGCTGATGCACAGTCCCAAGTCAATGAGGAATACTTTTTGCAATACGATGATGATGTGAATATCCGAGATAGATCTTGTCCGCTATAATTTGTTCCATTCAAGTCTAATCCAGTGTGATTGACTAGTATTTGGGAAACGTTTTTGAAGTTGAAGGCATATCCGCGAATAATGACATTTCCAGACAGTTCACGGGATATTTCCAGATCTCCATCTTCAGTTGAATTATAATATCGAATGCTTTCTTCGGTGGGAGGTGGGCATAGCGTCCTTTCCAAGCCAAACGTCAAGAATCCAACGAATCCACACATTAGCAGAATAATAAAACATAGAGCAACCTAATAAAGGTGTTAAAAATCATGAATTGGTAGTTCATGCACGTTTCAATAATCAACCTTCTCCCTCCACGCTTGTTGAGCAATTGCGTGTTTTTTCCCCATCAGTTTCAGTATCGGCGAGCAGAAGCAGCACGTTACCAAGCGCGAAAAGAGCACCCATGGATTAGGGTATTCGCGCTTTACTTCTGCGGGCACTGCCGGCTCACTGCTCAGATGCGACATTGACATTCTCGTCGCGCCTGTATTCTCTCGTCAGTTGATTTGTCATCGCATCAAATCACATTCAGCGCACCGAGTCTCGCCGCCGGCGGGTCTGCATCGACGCTGCGCATCATTGGACGCGTCCGTTTGACTGTCGGCATTCTGTCGAGGCGGCTGAGGGTGCTTCGGGCGACTGTGGCGCGGCGGTCGAGCGAGGCGAGAGGCGCGTCGATCGCAACGGAGAGATGGAGGGAGGGCGGCGGCATTGTCTGGTGTTGGACAGTTTGAGACAGTTTGAAGAGATTGGTCAGCGGGTCTTTCGTGTCGTTCGAGTCCCGCCGGCCTTTCTTCTGCTAAGAAAGAAATGCTTCGCCGACGCACACCTCGACCACCCGACCAACTCGACCACGACGACGTGGCTCTCCTGACGCAGGCGTGGCTCAACGAGCGCGCGGCGCCCGAGCTGCTTGCGTTCGAAGCGGCGGCCATCGACCGGCTGCTCGAGCTGCTGCGCGCCCAGGACGAGGCCGTCGATGCGCTGCAGTCCGAAGGAAGACAGCGACAGCGACAAGGACCTCGACTTTGTGCGCTGCGTCTATCTGCACGAGATGGAGCGCGTCAAGTTTGTGCTGCAGAGCTACCTGCGGACACGGCTGTACAAGGTCTGCTCTTGCTCTCTTCTACTCTACTCTACTCTACTCTATCTCATCGTGTCGCTCTGTCCGGCTTAGATTGAGCAAAAGACTTTGGCCATCCTCAAGAGTGACGAGTACAGGGCAAACTTGTCCGAAACTGAACTGGCATTTGCCCAACGCTTCAACGAAATTGTACAGCAAAACTATGAACGCTCGTTTCTCTTGGATTCATTGCCTCCTTCTCTACAAGGAATGGACGATCCTGCGATCGGTTTGTTTGTGATTTCGCTTTGTTGTGTCAGTCAGTCCAGTTCTGACTTTTAAGTTTTGACGTCAAGTTGGTGCACCTGACTTGAATCAAGCAGTCTTTTTTCGTACCAAAGTTGATTACGGTGATCATTTGTTGCCCAAGTAGGTTGTCGACATTGCCGAAGGCGGTGTATCTTTACCGCCGAAGGCGGTGTCCTGATGCCGAAGGCGGTTCTCTAACGCCGCAGGCGGATTCATACCGCCGTAGGCGGTGTAATTCTCCATTTTTTATTTCTTGAACTGCCATATCTTCACAACAAATTCTCACTCTTACACAACCCAAAAGCGGCGAGACGCTTAACTTGAGCAAGAATAAGATCTATCTACTGCGATACAACACAATTCGGCAACTATTGCTGAAAGGGCGCCATAGACTTGATTTGAATGCAAAGATAAAAAAATAATACAATATACCATACAATACACCTCTGCTTCTCTTACCTAGAGATCCCTATTCCAATTCTCCTCCCAACCTCCAAAAGAGCGTGGCCAGTGAAACGGCGAAACAGCGAAACAGCAGCGGCGGCCCTTGACACAAGTTGGCTTTCGCATATCAAATTTTCTCTCCCTCTAAAAAGGCATGTTCCAACCCCCACCCAAATCTTGGCCCATCCCCACCCCATCCAGCCATCAAAACCGACCTGCGATGGACGGATATTGACTCTGGATGCAATCTCATCGTCCCGCTGTTGTGCTGTCTTTGTGGATGTCCAACTAACCAAGCTTAACCACAGGAAAATGACTGTGAGTTTCAACATGTTCCTGACCGACCCTCGTCGACTGGCCCCGAATACTATTACGATTACCGATTTATTGAGATATATTATGAGGATATTGAATCAGCAGGAGTCTGTCGGTCGTAATGGACGAAATCGATTGAGAGGAGGGGGGGAGGAGGCGCAGTGACGACAATCTAGTTTGAAA
Source organism: Obelidium mucronatum (assembly GCA_025765595.1). Lineage (NCBI taxonomy): Eukaryota > Fungi > Chytridiomycota > Chytridiomycetes > Chytridiales > Chytriomycetaceae > Obelidium > Obelidium mucronatum. Next base: position 22,879 of record JAIVFH010000346.1, read on the forward strand.
CAGCCAACCATCAACCATCTCGAAAAAAAAAGTGTGGCAAAGTCACTAAACAAATACGCTGAACCTCTATTAGTTGGCTATCGACCTCCTCAACCCACTCGAATCTTCCGAGAAGCGTTCCCACAAGCTCAAGAGACTTGTGCAGAGCCCAAACTCCTTCTTCATGGACGTTAAGTGCTCTGGTTAGTTGAGGAGTCTGCTTTTTTGGAGGCAGTGGAGATTAGGAAAGGGATTGCTGACGTTTTGGGGGTTTTCTCGATTAGGATGCTTCAACATCACCACTGTCTTCAGCCACGCTCAGACAGTCGTTATCTGTGGTGGATGCGCTACCGTTCTCTCCCAGCCAACTGGAGGAAAGGCCCGCTTGACTGGTATGTTTGGAATAGTCTACTTAGACATATGTGGATTGCTGATATTTTTGTTTTGACAGAGGGTTGCTCTTTCAGAAGAAAGCAAAACTAAATGCATTTGTTTCCCGTCGGAATTTATGTTGAATAGTCGTTTTGTTTTTCTTTGTTGAAGGGTTAAAATATGGAGGATCGCTTAGTATTTTTGGATAAGTTCTTTTTCATCAAAGACGGCCAAATAAAATCCCCAACTTGGATCATATATCAAGTATTAATACATATGCAAATGTATTTATTTTCAATGCAAACAAACTAAGATCCCCTCTAATCTTGTCTCAAATCCGCCGTCTTCAGTCTGTGTGCAAGAGATTTCGTGATTGTTGATCGAAGCTGTGACAAATCTTGCACGATCGTATCCACATCCTGCTGCCGCGTCACAGCAAACTGAGTCAACACCTTTTTCGAACTCTCCTCCAACTGCTTTGTCCTCAACTTCTCCTTAAACAACTGCAACTCCAAATCCCGAACAACCGCCTTCAACCGCGATTCCTCCACCGCGCCATCTTGCTTCAACTTTTCGGTCGTGGCGCGTGATTCGTGGACTTGTTTTGCAAGGTTCTTAGCTGCATCCACGCGGTAGTCTTGGAACTGCTGGTTTTTTTCTTTTCAATGCATCACGTGTGTTTGTTAACTCCTTTTCGAGGATGGATATCATTTGGGATTGTTCTTGGACTTTGAGGTTCAGTAGATCGCAGACATCCATGTGCACGAGTTGAGAGGATGGTGGTGTTGACGATGAATTAGATGAATGCAGCGGCGGCCGTGGCATTTTTTTTGACAAACTCTTCCAATTATTTTTATTACTAAGGTATTTTTTTTTTACAACAACCCAATCACATCTACTTTCTGCTTATTAATCATAAACGCAGGCGCAACCCACGTTCCACAAGGACAAGCGATCCCCGACCACGAGAAGGAACCCAACTTGCTATTACATTTCGTGTTTGGGCATGCAATCTTTCCTTCCAAGTGGCCGTCGCTTACTTCCTCCATCCATTCCATCGGCTCTGTGCAATAAGAGCTGCATTTGCTGTTGTTGGAAGATTGTGAGGCTGATGCAGCGGCAGTAGTCATTTGTGTGATTGCGGAATCTCGTTTTCGGTATTGGAACGCGTTTTGTCCTGTCCCGGATTCATGGGGGATGATGGCGTCCATGGGGAGTAGCATTCGTCGGCACATTTTACAGCGGAGAGAGCGGCCCGGTTGTTGTTGTTGTTGCGGTCCTGTTGATTTTGCTTTGGTTGGGTCAGCCGTCATTTTCAGTTTCGTCAATGTTCCCAATTCTGGAATGTGAAAAAAAAAAATTGCGGGGGGGTTGGAGAGGTCAGTGATCGTGAAAGAGGTCAAGTAATGTCTCATTTACGTTGTTGTTCACTTGCAGCCAGGGAAAGCAAGAACCGCCTGTATTCTGAACTTTCCTTGTTCACAACGCATCCCTTTCTTTTGTAGATTTCGAGTTGTTTAATGAATCCGTCATTTGGACTTGGAACACACACGATTTCCAATCAAGGATTTTGACCTTAGTTGCTTTCCTTCTTTTTTTTTTTTTTTGTGGTTTCGGTCACTTACCACACGCATGGCCTGCCTTCTCGAATCAAGGCAACAGCTCCCTCAACATCCAAGCTACGAGTCTTCATCAAATACGCAGCGACAAGTGTAGCAGACCGAGAAACACCCGCGACACAATGCACAAGAATGTCTTGTCCCACTGCCACAGCGGCTTCAAGGAACGCTACACCATCGTCCAAGAATTCCAGTATATTCTCGTCAACGTCATCGTCGATTGGAATCAAATGGTATTGTATCCCGGTATGTTTCGCTGTGAAGCCTTTTCCGAGGGATATGATTGATTTGATGTTTGTGGATGGAGGAGGGTTTAAGTTGTCTGCTTCGTCGCAGCTGTTTATTTTTTTTTTTTATGTGTGAAGAGCGTCAAATATAAAAGTACTAGAAATGTGTGTGTGTTGTGGTATGCAGCATTGTAGCAGGAAACCTTGAAAGTATAGATCTGATTGGCAACTTTATCCATTTCACAAAAAAAAAAAAAAAAAAAAAAAAAAGCAATATATTAAATGAACACATGAGAACAGCAAGACACTTTTGCCTCAGAAACTATTCAAGCTATTCTACAAAGGCCATGCCATTGGAGGATCTTAGGATCGCGCTAGCGGTGGCTGAAGCAAAAGCAGTTTTCGCTGAAAAAGAACGACTTGATGAAAGGATCCGTC